>JAOTOM010002108.1:0-42500 GCA_034440615.1 Ashinkailepas kermadecensis | reverse complement strand
TCCCTTAGTATCCAACAGGTGTATGCTAAAGTCAGTTAATATCTGCTCAAGAAGTATGTCTTAATGTGATGTTTTAGAACAATCTTAGAATTTGGTATCTCTGTATGCAGAACGTGTTTTGCTATGATAATATTCCAAAGCTTGGGTCCAAAACATTCAATGGTGAAGAGACGATAATTTTTGTTTGAATAGCTGTGTTGGAAGTGGTTTTGTAATCTTGTGGAGTATGGGGTATTAAACGATTCTGTGAAAAGGGGTCTAATAGAATCAGGTAGCTGATTATAAATGAATTTTTGCATACTAAGCAACATTTGAAGTTTTGCTATATCTTGGACTTTTAATATTTTGTACTTCTTAAAGATAGGATTTGCACTCTGAGGGGGAAATACACCTTCAATAATACGCATCATTCTTTTCTGAAGTAAGGATAATTTAAAAATAAAGTAAAAATACTTGACATCAAGGTCATCATAAGTCATGTTCTCATGCCGTCATAAAGTTGTTCGTAGGCGTTGTTTTTTTAACGTCTCGAACGGTTGCTTGTTATTGGATACAATTGAACCAACGTATACTGACATGTCAAAGCAGATGCAGTTGATGTACCACAGGTCATTGTATTACCATGTGACCATACCTAGGTCATTCTGGGTCACTTTGATATTATTCATTTCATTCAAATAGAATCACCACTTAGGGGTGGAAAAGATGTTCAAGTCGTTATAAAATCGATATATAGGCTACCAAAGACATCCTTAGCTGTGAGGTTATCATATATCAAGCATACACATATCTGCTTTCAGGTGCAATGCCAGGTCATGTTATCATCACAACACAGATTCGATCGCAGGTGCTGCTTTTCCCGCCGGAAACGGTTGCTTGTTGTCATCCGACACAATATAGCACTGGCAGGTCAATCCAGCTGTAATTATTACAGAGGTCAGTGTCTATCACGTGACCTCAAATATTACATACTGGATACGATAGAAGCGAGAGGGAGAGAGATCAGAAAGAGAGAGAAAGAGAGAGAGAGAGAGAGAGAGAGAGAGAGAGAGAGAGAGAGAGAGAGAGAGAGAGAGAGAGAGAGAGAGAGAGAGAGAGAGAGAGAGAGAGAGAGAGAGAGAGAGAGAGAGAGAGAGAGAGAGAGAGAGGGAGAGGAGAGAGAGCGAGAGCGAGAGCGAGAGCGAGAGCGAGAGCGAGAGCGAGAGCGAGAGCGAGAGCGAGAGCGAGAGCGATAGCGATAGCGATAGCGATAGCGATAGCGATAGCGATAGCGATAGCGATAGCGATAGCGATAGCGATAGCGATAGCGATAGCGATAGCGATAGCGATAGCGATAGCGATAGCGATAGCGATAGCGATAGCGATAGCGAGAGCGAGAGCGAGAGCGAGAGAGAGAGAGAGAGAGAGAGAGAGAGAGAGAGAGAGAGAGAGAGAGAGAGAGATGAATCAAATGTCGACATTTCCGACTATGGAGCACTTTTTACGCCCGCTTACGACAGTGTACCGTGAGGGAGAACTGTCCCCTATCGGTGGTCGTGGTGTGTAGCTGCCTTACGGTGATGCCAACACACATTTATCACTTCCGCTCTCCCGACACGCGTGTATCGGCTACGGTGTCAAGGGGGTCGTCCGCTCCACAGTTGTGGTCGCACTCGGCTTGTTGTTACAAGTCAAAATCAAACAGCAACCTATAGTCGCATGTGGTTTATAATATCAGCTACTGTTAGAGTTTTCCGAAGTCTTCAGGTGGTGCTTTTGCATGGCCTTGTGGTTTCTATGTGTGCTTTTCTACACATTCCCACAAGCACTAATGTTGAAGTTATAACAACTAGGTAGTGCTCAGCCGCTCTTAGGTGGTGCCCAAGCACCATTTGTTAACACTAATAATCCACCCATGTTGCCAACGGGTGTCGCTTGAACTGTAGCACCACCTTCACTTATGGACGCTATGTGACCAATGCCGTCGATGCGCCCTAAAGCCCAAATAACCAGGCGCGGCGGAACGTCTGACGTCAAGGGGCCAGCTGTACCTCGGAAGTTAAGCAATGTGTTCGTGGCTTCTGATAGGTATCTTGTTCATGCAGTATCAATGATCAATGCAAATAGCTGAATGAAGCGAAATCATCTCATCAAAGCTGCCATGCTATAAATGGCCAAGCGCGCCGTCACGATGGTCTCAGAGAAGTGAACTAACGTTGTTACAGGGATCAAGTTCTGGCGATGCGTGTACCTGCTTGCAATGTTCCAATTATCAATGTTATGACTGTCTCTGCTTGGTACAGCGTACATGTTTTCATCTTTATGCTAGGATTAACACGCGCAGGATCGTGCGCGGGATGTTGTTGCCCTGGTTTCCAGTAGAGATGAAAACGGAGTGTGCGAACAGGCTGAAGTCTTTAGTAGTTCACTGGGTCTTCATGACGCGTCTTTTGATGTAGAATGTTTGCTTTTAGCTTATGCAGTGTTCTAGTTCTAATGCTTTGAAGAATCACTGTACCGAGCGTTTCGGCCACGCGAGAAGGTAGGTAGAAAATTCGCTTTTGCATGAAGCATATTACAGAAATGGCTCAATAAAATGCAATGGAGCACAGGCCTGCGGTCATTTACCGCATACCTTTTGGTGTGAAGTTTGTGAAGTCAGGTCCGGTCAGGTCACTGGCCTGAGACAATTGTTCTTGAACCTGTCCCGGCGGATTTCCGCAGATTTTGTACTTTTTTCGAGTTCGAAGCCAAATAGATGGCAAACTATGCATAATATCCTCATAAAATACACACCACCGTGTTCCACATTGTATGCGAAGGCTAACGAGAGTTCGCATGATCCTATGCGTTCACGCGCTCCTGTGCAGTTCAGACACGTCACGCAGGGTCAATATGGGATGTTGGTTTTTGGTGTCCAAACAAAATTGGTGGCTCAGTTGCCCGGTGGCCTGTCCTGTATATATATATATAATATATATATATATATATATATATATGGATTGTTGTTGTCTCATTGTCATGTACTCGATGAGGCGAAATACAAGATCAATCCATCCGCACCAAAAATTGGAAGCCCACGATGAGCATTATAGCCTGCTCGTTGCCGCTAATCGCGTCGATTGGATGAACGTCATAATTAAAATTACGTTCACATTATATATCACACACATCGCATATATATATATATATATATATATATATATATATATATATATATATATATATGCGATGTGTGTGATATATAATGTGAACATAATTGTAATTATGACGTTCATCCAATCTTCATCAATCAATCTTCCATCTTCCAGATAGATGCCGCCGGTCATTTCGCTCGCTTCGCTCACCGTTTCGTTGTCTATGCCATGACGCTGAACTTGGCGATTCCTGTGCGCACCAGCACCAAATTGTTCACTAACGTAACAACGCTAGCACACTCCAACGCTCACCTTGCTCTTCCCTCCCACTTGCCCAATCTCCCCTCCGCGGCCAGCGCTCAGGACCATTGGGTCCATTTGCTATCGCCAAACTTTGGCGGCATCCAGCGCGGTCCGGTTATATATGTCATGCAATTAGGCATCGTATATATGTCGTGTCGACTGTCACTGACATGAGCACTGTTGATAATAAATCACATCTCCGGAAAAAAATCAACAGTTATATCAATGTAACCCCTGGCATCATTACTTCTGCCAACTTTAGGCTCCACCAAATACCACCCCACTCTTCCCACAAATTGATAAGCAGCTGGCACAGCATGTCCAAAGTCTTTCCGACGTGGGAATGCCATCAAACCGGCTCGCACTGTTGGAACACTACCTCATATTTAGCATATCTAATGTTGCTCCATATATTAGAGTGCATGAAAAAGACACCCATAAATATGAGTGCAACAAAGGGAACACCAATGTTTGTATGTAGGTATTTGGTTTTGTCAATGCAGTACTGTAATGCAGTACCGCAAGTCAATGCGGTCAACAGTAATAATGTTGCTTTGACAGGGAACACTGCATTAGGAACTCGGGGACAAGCTTCATTAAATTAACTCAAACTGGACAACACGTCCAAATACGACCTGAAAAAAGCACCAGACCACATTTGGCAGCACATTTACCAGGTACCATGCGCCAATAACCGCACACTCCTGCCACCTGTTGACGGAAAGCGGAGATACAGCCGCAAGATTTCGCCGCCAGGGTTTCGCTGGCTCTCCTAGCGGACAACTGACGAACTATTTTTGTTCGTTATGATCCTTGTACGTAAATTAACTTTGTACGTTATGAACGCTCCCTCTGAAGCCAGTTTTGTACGTTGTGATCGTTGTATGTTATGAATTTTGTACGTCGTGAACGCCCCCTATCCAATGCATTTTGTACTTTATTTCGATTTTTGTAAGTTATGATCCTTGTACGTTGTGAGCTTTGTACGTTATGAACTTTGGTAGTAAATGAACCTTGCACGTTATGATATCGCCCCGTCTATATCCACTCAGATTTGTCGTGACATACACAGGGAACCATTTTCGGTGTAAATCGACTCATGAGTTGATATACACGCTTCCTTTTCTCTTTGGTTTTAATTCCTTGGATATTTTGAATAACCCCAAACGTCTCACTCGGGTAAATAAATATTTTGCTCCATGTTGAAATAGTCGTTTTTCCATCCTAACTCTGGTATTTTGGAAGTTATCTGGCAACTTTTGGAACTTATGAAACCAAATCTGGCATATTTGGAACCTATTAGGAACTTGGTACTTGTGACTCCTGGTACTTATGAATGCGCCCCCTTGCTACAAGCGCGTCAGAATTCCACATGCGCCATATAGGTCTCCGGTCAATTCAAAACGTAAATGTCAATGAGAAGGGAGCGGGAAGTATGTAAAGGTCCTTGGCGGGAAGTGTGCGAGCCGAAAATAAGAACTGAGGTATCGGAGGAGGAGGTACGTAAAAATATGACATATCCTCATACCTTGCTCCACCTTGCTCATGGATGTGACCTATGAGCAAGGTTTCTAACACTAATGTTCATTCGCCGCCCACCCAGTGTGAGGATTTCGGTGTTTCGCTCCAAGCAGTACCTACTGAGGTCGTCGGTCAGCTTCTTGGTGTGACGTTCCATGGTTTGCACTTGCACTCTTCGTTTCTCCTTTGGTGGCAAAAGGTGGTTAATCTGCTTCATTCTCGGATTCGTATTCTCTGTTTCCATTGCGCCAACATAGGTGAGAGTTGGGCGAGGGCTATTTAACTACCTAGGTAGGTAGGTAGGTACCTAACCACCAATGGCAATGGGTGGGACAACCATTAAAAAGGGTATTGAAGGAGGTTGAAGTGGTGGTGCAAATGACGGTATTATTCCAGATCCAGGTAAAATGCGATTTTGGGGATTTTTTTTTAATACAGGGTATTCTAATGTAAAAATCATGATGAGACAAATGATTATTTTTCAGTTGGCAAACAAATACACAACCATAATCTTCACTCTGCAAACAGCACATCGCGTATAACTATCCGTACCTGGTGTGTCACAGACGTGATAAAGAAGACATTCAACACTTCATGCACTCGATTTAATACTCTTTGACATCAAAAACCTTATGTTTGTGCCTTAATTCGACATTATCTCTGAGAATGAATAGGTACTCGCAACACGCAGCGCCAGCAACGTCGATGAGGGCCGGAAATTCCTTGCGATGCTGTATTATTGTATTTTTTTTTATATATTTGATGACGTCGTGGTGGAAAAAATTTGTTTTGGACAATTCTGGTTTTCAGGTTAGGTTAGGTTAGGTTAGATTAGATTATATTATGATATAATGATATATTTTATATATTATGCTACATTATCTTAGTCTAGGTTCTCTCACCTGGTTCTCTCACCTGGTTGGCTCCCCATATACTCAAGCATCACTCACCCAGAGATGAGTACCGTGCCCAATGAGGGGAGCCCGTATCTGCAGGTACACCAGTCCCCTAGATTAAGGAAAATATTGTTATCAGATAGTCAGGGCAAGACACAGGAACTGGAAAGTGTACCTTAAACAGAATTTGTATGCTTAGAGTAGCCACTACATTCTGCTAATATTTTGCTATCAGCCAAGATTTCTGAAAAATAAAATATAGAGATTAAATACCAGTGTAGGATTTCCATATTTTTTTCTTGGTAGTGGAGTACATAATTTTTAACTGGAGTACAAAATGTTGAGCTGGAATACAAAAATAGCAATGCACTTGCCGACAATTAACCTTGTTTTAATGGGGCTGAAAACCAATGTTAGCATTGTTGTATGCATAAACATCTTGGCAAACATCCATGTCCAAAATTTTGCTGCAGTAAAAAAATGAGGAGTTGTCCATAATTAGGTAGCATTGCTTTAATGGAATTACAAATCAATGTTAGCATTTCATGCTGTTACATGCTCAACAATTACACATTTTACCACACCAGAATTTTACATGGGACACAAGTAAGACTCACTGGGCAATAATGTAGTGCATCATGCCTTGAACCCTTTTTAAAAATGGGAATAACTTGTGAGGTTTTCTAACTATCAGGAAGACTTCCAGTAGAAAGATGAGTTTAAAATGATGAAAATGGTTTTACAAGCTCCTCACAGCAAGATACAATTAACTGGGGGTGGACCCCATCAGTGGACCCTGGGAGGGATGGCGGGCACCACGAGGAATCGAAACCCATGACAACCGCCGAGCCAAGGCTTTACACCATTCCACCTTCACCACCAACCTCTGCACCAGGCAAACAAAACCTTCTGGCTGATCTATTTACAACGGGAGAAAAACCAGGCGTGGCAAACACCACAGCCAACCCCTACTTCTCTGAACAATGGTCTCTATCGTGCGCCACTTCCTGCCACACTCGCCAGTGTGATCCAAACTTATGGAAATACGACTTCACATCTCATGATGACAATCGACAGAGAGTGAAACCGAATGGGCACACTTAGCTATCACTGCCAGTACACATTTGGGTACCCACACCACAAACCTAAAAAATAATCAACCCACAAACACTCACCAACTCCATCAGCCCGTCCCTCCCAGCAGTTGTCAAAGATGTACTGGAAAATAGAGCCGGGACTGATTCGCTTACCCCAGCGGTAGAACTACGGCGGATTACCGGGCCGGCAACAGATGGGTCAGAGTAAAATCGGAACAGGTATTACAGACCCTTTACCGACACTGATGAACTCCAAATGCAGTTATATTTCAAGGCGCACAATTTATCTTAGCACAGATTTCAAAAATATTATTGGACAGTCATTCATAAGTTCACAAATGGCATTGGTTTCTTGGTGTTGTCACCTCGGAGAACTTCATTGCTCCAAAGCAACTTTGAGGAAATATAAAGTGACTTTTTTGCATTGAACGGGCTCATGGTGTGTAAAAAAGTTGTCTCTTTAACAAAATGACCTTCGATTGCACATTCAAAGCATCTTAATTGCCAAACAGGGCCTGAAATATTTACTCCAGCGATACCAAGTACCGCCAGTTTTGCCAACTAGGGATATTTGCCCATGACTCAGAATAATAAATATTGAATAAATGTTGATTAATATAAATGCATAATATATAACAATAAATAGTGATAAATATTGAATAAATATTGAATAAATATTGAATAAATATTGAATACATATTTAATTAAATATGGACGATATAGTGACACAAAAGTAGGATCTTCTCACATGACGTCACATGCCGCCAGTTGTAATTGGACAGCGGAGACGTTTTTAGCGCAACACCGAGAAACATGTCTTGGTATGGCATGCTATACAGGCTGTACGCGTTTCAAAGTTTTGTTATGGTCGACAGGGATTGTTGGTGAGGGGGCGCATACGGACTGCTGAAACTGCTAGTTGTTTTCAGGTATGGACTTAGAGTGGTAGAACTCAACCAAACAATGTTGTTCTTCCTTTTCCCTTCTGGAGTACAAAATATTTCATTTTGTCCAGTCACAATCCTGGAGTACAAAATTTATTGGTATGCATAACACCAACAAACGCCAGTTTTTCCAACACTGTTAAATACAGAGATGGAATATAAAGATTTAATACAGAGATTGAATGTAGATATATAGAGATCTCTATATTCTGAATATAGAGAAGTTAAGCTACTCGTCATGTTTGATTAGTATATTATCATGGTTAATCTATTCAATATATTCATGCAACAATGTGCAGAGATTTGAGTGCAATGCAGCTTTAAATGCACCCAGGTCCGTTAAGGTTACAACATCATCAGGCAATGAGTTCCAAGTGGCACAACATCTGAGGCTAAAAAATATCTTCCTACAATCCACTGATGCACGCCCGTGAGCCAATTTCAGTGAGTGTCCACGTGTGTTCACCAATGGTGCCAGCACAAACATGTCAGGGATCTTAATGGCAGAATGACCATGAAAAATCTTCCAACATTTGATAATGTCTGCTCGAATCAATCTACCTTTCACCGAGTACAGACCTAGTTTCCGTAATCTGGCACCATAATCCAGACCTTCCATCCCCTCTATGTTTCGTGTCCACCTTCTCTGTACTGATTCTAGTTGCCTCAAATCACCTATGTAACCTGTATTCCACACACACGATGCAAACTCCAAAAGAGGCCTGACATGAGTAATGTATAGGGTTTTCATAAATTCAGGAGAACGACATAAAGTAGAACTTAGTAGGTTGCTGGCCAGACTTCCAGCTTTCTGTACTATACCAGCAATGTGTTGATGCAAACGCAAGTTTTTATCTACTGTGATACCTAGGTCAGTATGCATCTCAACAAAGCTTACCTGAAATCCATCTAGGTAATAATGTGCATAAGGGCCAAGATTTTTCCAGTCATATGACCCACGGTGTGCTTTGAGAACTGCACATTTTTTGGAGTTCATTGCTGGTCCCCATGACTTGGCAGTACTAACCAGTGTATCAATGTCCTTTTGACCCTGTGAAATGCCAGCCAGCAGGTCTGTGACAGATTTGTACTTCAGTTTCATGTATATTTTTAAGTCAACTGCAAAAACCTTGAACTGGGAGTGTATACCATGAGGCACATAATTCACATAAATCAAGAATAACACAGGACCTAGTACAGAGCCCTGAGGTACTCCACTTAGAACATTCTTTGGTTTGCTGGAGGAGCCAGAGACAAGCACTATCATTTCCCTCCCACAGATAACATTTTTGATCCAGGTGAGGATTATCTCTGAAATTCCCAGAGCTCTCAGTTTTGTTAGTAGCAGCACATGATTAACAACATCAAATGCCTTTGAAAAATCAAAGAAAATTACATCCACCATATAGCCCTCATCTAGCCATGTAGAGACAGTCTCATATGTTAGCAGTAGTTGATCCTCTACAGAACGTCCCCCGACGGAAGCCAAATTGTCCTTCGTCCAGCAAATGATGGACCTCCAAATATTCTGTAAGCTTTTCAACAATTACACGTTCCAGAATTTTACATGGTACGGAAGTAAGACTCACCAGGCGATAATTTAGTGGATCATGCCTTGAACCCTTTTTAAAAATGGGAATAACTTGTGAAGTTTTCCAACTATCAGGAAGACTTCCAGTTGAAAGAGATGAGTTAAAAATTATGAAAAATGGTTTCACAAGCTCCTCACAGCAAGATACAATTAACTGAGGGTGGACCCCATCAGAGCCCATGCTGGAGGATCCATCAATCTGACTCAAAATTCGGAGCACCTCAGCTTCAGTAATTTCGATACTCTGCAGCACTGTTTCAGTAGATTGGTGCAGGGCTGGGTTTTCTAGCCTGCCCTTACAGTATACCAAGGAAAATGCCCCTGCAAATATATCAGCCATTTCCTGGCAGTCACTTGTTAGCCGATCAGTTGGTTTCCCTCTCAATGGCCCCAGGGATGTTCTGCCGATTTTTTGGTGTCGAATGTAAGAATGAAATTCCTTGGAAGATGGTTTGCGAATTAATGACAATTCATACTTGACCTGGGAATGAATACTAAAATTTCTATACTGTCTGTTTAAATCTTGGAATGATCTCAGTGAAACATCTGCCTGTGAAGACTGTCTCCCAAATTGGTTTCTGTCCTGTTTGTACTTTATCCAAGCATCCTTTCTCCTGCTTAAAAGACTGAGGAGGTCTGGTTGGCCATGGAGGATGCGCCTTTGGCACAACTCTCGGTATATATAAATTTGTAAGGGCTGCTATTATTTCTAGGAACCTTTTGCACATACCACTAGTGTCTAAATACTGAAGCTCAAGGTTCCAGTCATATTCGGACAGACGTTCTTTAATAGCTAAATAGTTCCCTCTGTGCCAACACCTTTTCAGTGATATGTTGCTAGATATGGCTGGTTTACTTGCCTGGAAATAATAGTCAATTAGAACAGGACAGTGCTGGCATTGGGGAAAGGGGGGCAAGATCTCTACCAGTCCAACCCTGTCTATTTCAGATGTTAAAATTAGGTCCAGCGTGTTTCCAGAATTTACAAAGGTAGGCTGGTTAATCCATTGAGTTAGGCCAAGCATATGAAAACAGTCAACAAAAGATCTATCTGTGTGAGTAATACCCACTGTGTCAGCAACACCATCTGGCCAGTGCACTGATGATAAATTAAAATCTCCTAGAATAATTATCTCTTTACCATCACAAAAATCAGCCAAAAAAGTTACAAGTGCCTGGTTCTGGCAATCAGAGTTTGAGGGAGGGCGGTAAACACACACTATGTATAGGCAGAAATCCTTCAGAAAAATAGCATGAACATTGGGAGTGGAGACCCTGATTGATTCAAACTTAATTCCACGTTTCACATATAAACAAACACCATGCTTAGAAATGGGACCAGTTGTATCAGTTCTCACTATCTCAAAACCTGCTATGTCTACAAATGAGCTAGGAACTGTTGGCAACAACCATGTTTCATTTACTGCTAGTATGTCAATTTTTAAATCTGAGAGAAAGGCAGATGTGTACAGAACTTTGTTTTGAATACAATTCAGGTTCACCAAGGATATGTAAAGTCTGGAAAAGCACAAAACTTGCCTGATAGCATGCAAGGGAGCCCTACATGTTAGTTTAAAGGTTTTTGCCCCTCCGTGTTTCCATGCCTGCGTCTGTAAAACTCTTGACGTTGGGTGTATGTTAGATCCCTATGAATGTAAAGGGACTTTAAATCGTCATGTTTTGCCATTTCTCTAGCCTTTTCCAGAAGCAATTTTCGTTTATCACTATCAGCTATCTTAGCCCTGTAAATATCTTTTTCCTGGCTAATGCAGACAATATCTGTCACGACAACCTCAGTGTTCATGATCCTTTGTGCTGCTGCCTTCACTTTTTGTTGAACTTCCGGCAGGGATCTAGCTCCAGAACCACGGATAATTATAGAGTCCTTTCTTTTCTTCCGCTCCTCCATCTCTCTCAACTCCTCTCTGATTTCTACTCTGAGCTTCTCAGGGCTAGTTTCAGATATACGAGCCTGAGTTGCCATGCCAGACCCCCCTGACATCAATGTCTGCACCTGGGAGGTCAGTGCCTCAACAGCCTTGCACAATGTTTTCACTGTCTGGTGCAGCTGCCCAAATGCTGCAGGACTCACCCCCGTCCCTCCTGAAGAACTGGAAGCACGGCAGTCAGTACAAATAAATGCAATGCCATCACCTCCATGTTCAATAATTGCCTGGACCACTGCCTCAGCTAAACCAAGGCACATTGTTGAAGGGTGAAACCAGCAGCTACACCTGTCACATCCTATGGCATCCAGGGCGACTGCGACATCACAAGTAGAGCACTGTGCTAGCTGAATCATTACCACCTGTCACCACATTTGCATAGGTTGTCCCATCATTAGTAGTAGGGTTAGTACTACTACTCAGGGATGACTGAGCTGTACCACGGGCACCACCTCCTCGTCCACGCCCCCTCTGCCCTCTGGACATGTTTGCTCAGGCAATTAGGGTTTACCAACCAGGTTACAAGTGGTGCAGGTGTCCAGTCCAGTTTGGTTGAGTCTTCCTTGCAATGATGTCAGCTTGCACCTTCTGTACTTCCCACTTCTTGGTAGGAGCAAAAAGCCACTGGTGCTTCTCAGACCTCCGATGCCACCTCCAAGGCCAAGCAGGAGCTTACCAAGGTATGGAACTTAGGCTTCAACTGGCTAATGCTTGAGATGTCTGCCCCTCGACTTCGACTGTTGGATGTCTTCTTTATCACATAGATCGGAGGATCACGAGATCAAGCAGCACAGCGAACTCCCTTTATCAATCCAGGACAACGGACCGCTCCCTGTCGGTTCCACCTACGCAGCCAATTTCCCACGTAATACGAACGCAACTCCGCTACCGCACACGCCACAGTAGGTTAGGTTAGCTTTTTTCTTTTCCCCCCGACTTAAGGCATATGACGTCATCAACTGTCGCTGACTTAAAAGTAATCATTTGCGGAGAAAATGAGTGGTCGCATCATGATTTTTACGTTAAAATACCCTGTATTCAAAACAAAAATTCCCAAAATTGCATTTTACCTGTTTCTGGAAATTTACCCAAATGACAATTGATGATTGTAGACAGTTTTACCATGGATCATGTATGCCTGGATTGGAAACCAACAGCTGTTTGCATATCAGCCCACCTAGCAGAGGGTAAGTAAAACACCGAAACGTGGCCGGTTTTAGGCTGTGCGCCTATGGGAGTTCAGGGTACTCATTTTGTGTTGGCATTTTTTCAAATTGATTCAGCCCTCCCAGGGCAATTGCATCAGCCTTTGATGATACATAATCATATATCATATATATTTTGGGGATTCATACGAGGCAAGGGCCTGTTTAACCCAATCACATCAAGCTCGAACTGGAATAACACAAGGCGACTCAAAGCACAATACACTAACACACCTCAGGATGGATAATCAAATTGCTGTTCCAACCAGAATGCATCTATTCTGGCCTTAAACTGGTTTAGAGTATTAGAGCAGACTGCTTGCTCTGGGGGAGAGTTCCAGTCAGAGTGGGAAACTTACTTTCCGGGTTGGGAGTCGGAGTGCATACTGACTTCTTTGGGAGTACATTTTCATGGACATTATTTTTTTATGCATGGAATCTGTTTACCAGTAACTGACCAGAAAAACCTATGTAATCAGTACCTACATAATATGCATAAGTAATATGCATTCTCATTTTTGGTCAAATAAAATGTCAAAGCATAGGAAGAAAGAAGTGAACAATGGATGGCACCACCTGGCAGTGACTCATAATAATCAGCACTGTTTTGTCTCTCATAACTCACAGGAGCAATGCGCTTTCCTTTCACTGTTGGTCTTAGTACAAGGCTAGCCATATGAAAAACAAAAAAATACTTCGCACTGCACCCTCAACTCAGAGTGCATACCTACCTACGCAGGCAATTTCCTATGTAATATGAACACAACTCAGCTACTGCACACACCACAGTTGGATGTGATGAATGCAAAGGATCAGTCAAGGTCTTGTGTTTGCAGTATGACACTGTTAACCATGTGTTCAAAGTTGTTAATGGTTATGATGTCATATAAAAAAAATGCCATGCATTGATTGGTTGACTGACAGATTTCAGAGCAGAAAATGCTAACACAGTCAATTCTGATTGGTGGCCTCAGGGACTCTGGAGGACATCTCTTAAAACTCAAATTTTCCCACTATATGGGTGGCAAGAACACAGGTTTTCCGAGACGTGGCTCCAGAGACGGAGAACATTGTACTCAGTGCACAATGTTCTCCAGCACATGTGCACCATCTTGGAAGTGCTATTGGCGAGTTGTTGTTGGCAATTCCGGTGGTGGAGATTGATCAATTGAGTCCCTTTTTGTTTGTCATATAACACCCAAAAAGGGACTTGGAGTTAGGTAATATAGGATAAAAAGTAAAAATATAGAAAAGAAGTAACATAACCCAACATAACCTAACATGGGCCTCCATGCCAGGACACAAATTCTTCTTAAACAAATGGACAGATTTTCAAGGATTTTTTGAAAATAAAATTATTCCCAACTAAAAACCCTAACCTAACCTAGCCACACATACTTTTGAAGAAAAAAGGATTTTTTTTTGTGTGTAAAAAGTCCCCTATTTTTTATTTTTTTCCCCAGCACAAAAGTCTAACCTAACCAAACTAGGCCCCTTTGTTTGCTTCATGGAGGTAAAAGTTTGTAAAACATGTCTCATATGTACCTTAGACTTCTGTAATGCTAAAATGTTACATGCTGAAGGAATACCATATGAGTATAGCAAACCAAATTCTCAAAATGTTCTAATTGAATGGTAAAAATCCCACTCCTAATTTTGATTGCTATTTGCTCTCTACACTGCACCAACAAAATCAAAACTTAATACAATGCATATCAAATCCAGTTGGTTGTGCCCAGACCCCTGTTATGCTCTTGCTGTTGCGTGTATGGTCATGGATCATATAATTTGTTAGCATGATGTTGCAGAGAATAGGTTAGCAGTAAAAAAGTGTATCAGGAATATCAAAGGCAAACATGCTAGATGTTGTGCCCCAAACTGTCTTCATTGTGGTAGGCCACATACATTTGAAAAGCTTGCCACTGATCTAGGAAGAATAGAGCTAATCTTAGCACCCTAAAGCCCGAAAGCCCTAGACAGAACTAAAGTGAGAAAACAACATCTCCATTTTCCATGCTAGACAGGTGTATGGAAAAAAACAAAGCAGGCATGATTATCTATGCTGAAGCAGGGGCAGTAGGTCAGTGTGTGATTTCACTCAGGCATCAGGTATGAATGCAAATAATTATATCTGGAGAATTTGTGATGGGCAGTGCAGCTGCCACAAGGGCCCTTCTTGAGCCACAAGAGCCACAAGGGCCCTTCTATGAGCCACAAGGGCCCTTCTTGGTTGCACTCTGGACACTGAACCAGTTGCCCACCAAATCTGTCGATCAGCCCTCCCTGGAATACCAAAAAGCAAGCCCTATATTCTTATAATGATTGTCTATGCTGTTTTTGAAGATGTTCAGTGTGCTGCTACTGACAATGGTTTCTGGCAGCTGGTTCCAATGTTCTCCTACCCTGTTTGTGAAGAAAGACTGTCTTAACCTTGTGCTGCAGTGATTAACTTTGATTTTGAATTGATGACCACTTATTGCATCATTTCTGTTAATTTCAAACATTTCCCTGATATATCCCTGTTCCTGACCATGAACAAATTTAAAGACCTCGATGAGATCTCTCAGCCTTCTATATTTAAGTGAAAAATATTCGATTTCTTCAATCTTTCCTCATATGCCAGGTTACTTATACCATTAACGATTTGTGTTGCCCTCTTTTGTACTCTCTCTAAAAGCCAACAATCTTTTTCATAACTAGGGGACCAAGCTTGGACACAGTATTCCAAATGTGGCCTGACACGCACAGTAAAGCTTCCTGATGACTTCCTCACTTTTGTACGATACATTCCTATTTATTGCCCCAAGCATTCTTAGTGCCTTCTAAATATAACTAGAATCTCTAAAAAGTAACACCGAAGTCCTTCTGCTGAATCACAGATAGTACTTGGCCACCCATCAAGTATGGAGCCTTCATATGCTGCTTACCTACATGCATGATTTTGCACTTATCAGAATTAAATTTCATTTGCCATTTTTCGGACCACTTCACAAGTTCGTCTAAGTCTTTCTGCAGCGAGACCGGCTCATTGTGTCCTGTTATTTCCCTAAGGACCTTCAAATAATCTGCAAATTTCAAAACATTACTGCTTAGGCCAGTTTCAATGTTATTTACAAATATAATTAACAATAGTGGCCCCAGTACTGACCCCTGGGGGACTCCACTAAGAACATTTTGCCATGATGACTTTGTACCATTTAGCATCACTCTGCTGTCTATCTGAAAGCCACAACTCTATCCATATTAGGATGCTACCTGCAATACCATGGACCTGAAGCTGCATCATTAACAGTTTATGGGGTACCTTGTCAAAGGCCTTATTAAAGTCAAGATATGCTACATCAACCTGATTTCCCTGATCAAATTGTTCTGTAGCGAAATTCCAAAAGTCCAAGAGATTTGTGAGACACAATTGCCCTTTTCTAAACCCATGTTGAGTATCTTGAATCAATTTGTTTCCTTCCAGAAAACTAACTATTCTGTCCTTGATAATTAATTTGAGTACCTTGCAGACTAGGGATGTGAGGCTTACTGGCCTATGGTTTTCAACCTTTCCTCTTTCTCCTTTCTTAAAAATAGGAACTACATTTGCCCTTCTCCAATTTGTTGGAATTTCATTTTGTGAAATTGATCTACACAATATTATGCTAAGTGGAATTGCTAGTTCCTTTTCAGCTTCCCACAACACCCTAGCGTAAATTCCGTCAGGTCCTGCTGCCTTGTTTGGATTTATTTTCCGGATATGATTCAAAACACCATCACTATCAATGAAATCAACATTATTTATCTGATCACCTGTCACTGAACTGTGGTGTACTGTTGGCAGATTAGTCATATCCTCCAATGTAAATGCTGATTTAAACTGCTTGTTCAGCTCCTCGACCATCTCACCATCCTCACTCAATATAGTCCCATTTACTTCCAGTGGACCAACTGTGCTAGAAACTTTACTCAGCTTGTAAAAACTAAACTTTTTGCTGTCTCCATTACAGTTCCTAGCTAAATCGAATCATTTTACTCGCTTTGCTGCTCTGGTCTTCTGCTTCTCAGCATATCTAGCTTTTTTATATGACCTTAGATTTATGATATTTGAAGCTTCCTTAAGCACCCTAAACACTTAAACTAAACGCATCTTTTTTAGCCTTAATTGCTTTCATCAAATCTGGCATAAGCCATGCTGGCTTTCCTACCCTTCTTTTGCACCTTTCCTTTTAGGGGACATGTCTAATCTGAATTTCCCTCAAGTAAGATTTGAACCTTTCCTACATTTCACATTCATTTAAATTGGAGAATTCTTCTTCCCATTCTATGGCACTTAGCCACTCTCATGCAGTCAAAGTCTGCCCTGTTAAAATGTGGAACCTTTGCCAAATTATCCTTGATTGTGCCAGCTACTTGTGCCTTGAATCTCACTATGTTATGGTCACTTCTTCCCAGAGTTTCTCCTACAGTCAAGTCTTGAACTAAATCACTTAAATCTGAGAACACAAGGTCCAAGAATGAACCCTGCCTAGTTGGTTCCATAACAAACTGGTGTAAGAACAGGTCCTCTTCAAGGCATTTCCTGAACATTTTACATGATGGGGAGCCAACACCAACATTTTCATATCATTTTACATTAAAGCCACCCAGAATAAGGCATTTCCTCTGAAAGTTTCTACTGATTTCCTCGCAAATCACCTTATCAAGCTCCAGTTGCTGAGAATGTGGCAAGGTTCCTGATCGGTGCAGAAACTCCTACCCTCAGTTTATTGCTGTTGCCTTTCCCATGGCAACATCAAGCCAAATGGACTCCACAGACACATTTTTTATCCATCTGCTACTTTTTGAGAACTGAACGAGCTATTCACATAGAGCATTACACCACCCCCTTTGACAGCTGGACCCCTATTGCACGAAAACATATTGTACCCTGGATCTCATAGTACTGCACGTTATCCCCAAAATACCCCTCACTAACCCATGCCTCAGTAATGCAAACAAAATCTGGTTCCTCCTCAGCAACATAACACTTGAACTCATGGAATTTGGATCGAATACTCTGAGCATTAAGCATCATACACTTAACATATGTTCCATAACCAGCTTTGGCTTTTTCATGTTGAGTAGCCAGGGGACGAGTGGTCTAGGGGTAAGATGCTCGTCTCACAATCGAAAGGTTGTGGGTTCGAGTCTCACCTGTCGCTACTCTTTGCCCGCGACCAATCGGCGTGAGAGATTGGTGACGCTATATGACTCAACGGTCGACGTGTCGTAAAACCAATAACCAACCAACCATGTTGAGTAGCTCTTTAATCTCTGGATGAGCTATCACTCTGCCCCCTTGAACTACTGCTATCCCTATTTGCTGACTGTGAGGTTCTATTGCCTAGGCTGTCACTATTAACATATCCCTGAGTTTACAATGCCACTTCATCCCTCCCCACCCCATTGACTAGTTTCCCTGAAGGACATGCTCATATATTTTGCTTAACACATGCACCCCCTTCTCGGAGAAGTGCAGACCATCCCTCTGATAGAGGTCCCATGAGCCATAAAACCTGCACCACTCATCAACAAAGGTAAAACCTAACTCATGGCAGGGCCTACCTACCCTGGCATTGGCTGCCAGTGCCCTAGAGCTCCACTCAGGGGAGACTCCATCCCTAGGCAGAATAGCAGTCACAATGACTCTGCCATTGCTATGCTTCAGGGTGGCCAGAAGGGCCCTGCAGTCTTGCAGCAGCTCCTCACTCCTAGCAGGACCTATGTTATTTACTCCTACCTGCACTACAACTGCACTAAACTTGCACTAAACTGGTGCCTTGCCCCCCCTCTTCCTTTCACCAATGCGTTGATGCGCCAAACCAAATAACTAACTAACTGTGCCACCACTGGCACCAGGTCTTTGACCTTGGCACCAGGCCTAGTGATGCACCTCCTGCCTCTCCGACCTTTACAGAACACCCTGTCTAAATGCCGCACACGAGAGTCGCCTACGACCAGCACTGTCTTCTTACTACTATCCTGGGGGCAGTCCTCCAATGCCTGGAACCTATTTGATGTTACTATGCCTACTTGCTGAGCTGTTCGACTAGGCTGCCTCCCACTCCTACCACTTCCCCGACGAGGCACCACCTTTTCGTGGGGGGGGGGGGGAGATTGCGTGCCTGGAGTACCCGGCGGCCAGACCACCAGGAGGCCGGGGAGGGGTCAGACGAAGAGTGTCTCACTCGTCATCCCATCCATACGCTCCCATTCCAATGCCCATCCCAGCTCAACATTCATGTCCTTCACCTGTCCCTGTAACACCAACTATCCCTACTACGAGCAGGTAGGACAACTTCCCCGATCCTGCCCTCCAGCTCAGTTTTATATGGGTAGTCGCGCCCCCTCGGCCCGCCCCCCGGGGTTGACGGAGTCCTGGAGGCTGAGGTCCCCCGTCACACGGTGCTAGTTGTGACGGGGAACCAACACGCCTCTGGTCCTAATATCCCGGAGGGGCGGGCGAGTTCGTATGGCCCCACACGGACCAAGTGGCTTGTCGCCTCGGGTCGGGGGCCTGGGATTAGTCCCGGTGCCTGCTGGCCTGGCCGGCAGGGGTCAAGGGATGGGCGGTGCTGGATCCCGGCCGGGGTGGTGAGTCCCTCTCTCCTGGTCGCCATCGTCGGCCCGAGTAACTGAATTCAAATCCTATTGTGGTCGAGCCGAGGAAAAGAACCCTGTAAAGGCGTCATAAACGTTATGATCTTAGGGACGTCGAAATTGTAGAGGCATCGTGCGTATCGCTCTTCGGGTGTCTGACGTCCTCCCGATATCGGGATACAGGCGTCCCCCCGGTAGGGCCCCTGCGTGGTGGGGTGCCACGAGGAGCCGAATTATACACATACTTTCATGGATGACTTAAACAAACAAACACACCCTGACCTTCCAAAAAGGACCAGAATGCCGGCCTTCTTTCTGAAAGTCGTTTCACCGACCCAACACCTGCAGAGGCGTACCGCCCTGCATGTCCACCTCCCCGCACCGTGGCCTCTACCACTGCTCCTCGTAGTGGAAATATAGCAGGCAACACGAGTTGGGAAACCAGGTCACCTTCCCCACGAGTACTGGTATTGAAAGCTACTGAGCCTGGAAAGAGTCTGTCTGCACTTTCGCCTTTCGAGCGGAAGCGCGGGTGTGATACATTTGGTGACAGTGAGATGTGATAGATGGATCAATCGAGGTCGAGTTTCGTAGTGTAGACGATGCTAAGAGGACGCTAGAGGTAACTGAATTCAAATACTGCGTAAGAGAACAAGGTAAGACGACGAATGTTTCTATACCTATTGTGGTCGAGCCGCACAGGACAAAGAACCACTGTAAAGGCGTCATAAACTGTTATGATCTTAGGGACGTGTCGGAGTCAGAAATTGTAGATGGCCTGTCGGAGTATGGTGTCGTGGAAGCGCGCAGGATCAAGGTGAGGAGAGGGAGCGATATGCAAGCAACAAACAACAGTGTTTTAACTTTCAAGTCGACAGATCTACCCGCTTCAGTATGCATTGGCTATGTAAAGGTAAACGTGCTAGTCTTCGTCCCAAGCCCCATGAGATGTTTTCGGTGCCAGCGTTACGGGCACACTACCCAATATTGCCGCGGTCGCCCGACCTGTGGTAGGTGTGGCATGTCTGAGCATACCGACGGAAAGTGCCAATCGGAACACCTGTGGTGTGTCAATTGCGGCCAGGGTCAAACTCCACACACTGCCTATGACAGAGCCTGCCCTGCACATCCCAAGGAAAGAGAGATTCTAGCTTTAAAATGTTCCAGGAACCTAACTTTTCGGCAGTCCAGGGAGGTCTATGATGAGACTCGCCCTAAGGTACGCAGTGAAGGCGAGAAGCACGCTACGTACTCCCAATCACCGGGGTTCAACCAGTACTTCACAGTTTCCCTCTCCCCTTGATCAACCAACATGCCGAACAGTGCAACAACAGTACAGATCGGCAGCGCTGCGCAAGTCCTGGCACAGCTCAGGGCCCTTTTGACGTCGTTTGGACTGGTGTGCTCGGCAGGGCAGTCACAGCCCACCCGGCCCCCTGTTCGGTTAGAAGCTTCCGACGCCAGTGCACTGCCTACTCCCACAGACCAGCATCAAGAGGGATGGATTGTCGCACAAAGAACCAAGAGGCCAAGCCATTCCGCCACGTCCTCGCAAAACTCCACCTCATCCACCGTTACCACCACATCCACTGTCACTACCACATCCTCCACCTCCACCCACCACAGCTTACCCTCACCCAAATCCACGGTCTGTCCCTTAACGCCTCCAACACCCTCTGGTGGCATCAGCACAACGGCCCGCAGAGTACCAGTGTTACCACCCTCGGCAGCCCAGCGGCAACGGGCGGTGGAGGTCCGCTTCGGGGCTCCCGATATGGGGGCTTCGGGCCGGTCATCCCGTGGCACGTCTCGGGACCCATCGCCAGCCTCGCGGGCTACGAGACCTTCGGCGACTCATACGACGACACTACGAGTGGGCACTGTGTCCACTGGGAACACAGACAAGTCAATGGGACCACCGTCCAGGCCCTCCCGTGCAAGCGGGAAGCCAACCCACGGGTCTCCCGCGACCGGACGTAAGCGGGTCTCTCCATGGTCCACATCATCACCATGTGGAGAGAGTCCGAAATCTCGACCACGTTCTCACTCAGCGTCCGCGGAAGTGATGGATAATCCAAGTGCAACATAAACTGATAATATCTTTTTACGCAACATACATGTACAAATGTGTACATTGTATTACGTTAAGTTTTATAACTTTGGCGTTTTAAATGGTTCACTTGCAAACCATTTTACAATGGAACTGCAAGGGGCTGCGTACGAGCATTGACGATCTGCAAACGGTTTTAGGTCGGCACTGTCCGAGCGTGGTTTGCCTACAGGAAACTAAGCTTAGGCCCAACACAGCTTGCAGCATAAAATGCTACACGACTTTCCGTAAGGACGTACCAGCTGGTGTCGTTGCACACGGTGGTGTGCTCTTGGCAGTACATCACAGTATTCCCTTACAGCAGGTCAAGTTGCGTAGTGATGTCCAAGCAGTAGTAGCACGCGTATATTTTGGACGGCGACCAGTCAGTATATGCTCTATATACCTACCCCCTGAAACTGGTTTTATCGTCGCAGACACCGGTCATTCTACCCCCACCGGTCATTCTACTTGGAGATTTGAACGCACACCATACGCTTTGGGGCTGTACTGATACCAACACACGAGGACGAGTCCTAGAACGTTTTATACTCGATGAGTCGCTATATATTTTAAACTCTGGAACGCTGACACATTTTACGCTTCCGTCTGGTCAAACATCAGCTCTCGACTTGAGCATTGTCAGCCCACACCTGGTACAGCATTTTACATGGTCGGTATCCGACGACCCGCTAGGCAGTGACCATTTTACGGTATGGTTGTCATACCGCGATGGCGCCGTACTCGGTAGTCGTCCACAGCGGTGGAATTTTCGCAACATTGAGTGGGAGGAATATCAATCAGGAGTGGAGGTCAGACTTCCAACGGACCCCGAAGATCCATCATTAACAATTGAGACTTTAACCTCAATCATGATTGACTCTGCCACCACTTCCATACCGAAGACCTCCGGTACTCCCCGCCGTACTCCTGTCCCATGGTTGGACCCAGGAGTGCCACCTAGCAATTCGAGCTCGGAGATGCGCCTTCAGGGCATTCGATCGCCACAGCACAACAGCAAATCTCATGATATTCAGAAGGGCCAAGGCAATGGCTCGGCGCACCATACGAGCGGCAAAGCGTGCATCATGGAGATCCTATATAGGGCAGCTGTGCCGAACCACACAGACGTCCGAAGTATGGGCGCAAATTAAAAGCCGCAGATTAAAAGCATTTCTGGGCAATTCTCGTCAGCTGCCCTGCCGGTACTGAATATTGGAGGCAACATCATAGCCGATCCAGGCGAAGTAGCCAGCCGCATTGCTGATGTTATTGCAAAACTAAGTGTAAACACCGATCAAACATTTTTACAGCACCGTGCCCGTAGTCAGAGGGAGTTGTGTTTTACCACACATGAACAACTTGTTTACAACTTGCCGTTTACCCAAACTAAACTTACCTCTGCGATCGGCGGTTTGAGAAATGTGTGTGAGGGACCGGATGGGGTGCACAATGAAATGTTGAAACAACCACCAACGTCTGCAAAGCATGCTCTACTCGCCATTTACAACATAATTTGGGACGTGGGATATTTCCCACCAGCCTGGCGAAAAGCAATCATCATACCACTATTAAAGCCTGGCAAAAGTGGTGATGATCCAGCCCATTACCGTCCTATATCGCTCACATCATCATTGTGTAAATTCATGGAAAGAATGGTAAGCCTTCGACTTAATTGGTACTTAGAGACTCGGAATGTCTTAACCAACGACCAGTGCGGCTTTCGGAAAAACCGCAGTACGATTGACCATGTTTTAAGGCTTGATACTGAGATTCGACTGGTTTTTGTGAGACAGAAACATTTAGGAGCAGTGTTTTTCGACATTGAAAGTGCTTTTGATACCGCATGGAGGCATGGGATCCTGCAGAAGATCCATCAGTATGGAATCCGTGGATCTCTGAGCGTGTTTTTGAAAACTTTATGACAGACCGACAATTTTGCGTGCGCGTGGGTAATCAGACTTCAGATTGGCTCTGCTAGGTTGAGGGAATTTCGCAGGGCAGTGTCTTGAGCACTTCCCTCTTCTCGCTTATTATAAATGACATTGGCAACTCACTTCCCTCGCCAATCGGATGATCTCTATTTGCTGACGATTTCGCGATCTGGTCTTGCAGCTCGTCAACTCCTCTCATGGAACGACAGCTGCAGCTTACAAATTCTCAACTCGAGAAGTGTGGACATCGGAATGGTTTTAGGTTTTCCATAGCAAAAACGACAGCAATTCATTTTTGCCGACGTCGACGTAGCTGCCCGGACATGACGCTGAAGCTGTACGGACAAGACGTTCCGTCAGTACAAATGGCTCGTTTTCTAGGTGTGCAGTTTTATGGGCGCCAAATGACCCTGTAGTCGACGCGCCCTTAAACCCAAATAATCATAGGTGTGCAGTTTGACCATCGTCTTTCATACAGGGAGCATATAAAATTGCTCCGAGACAAGTGTTTTAAGGCCATGGCGATATTGAAGTGTGTTTCTAGTATGTTATACGGTGCTGACCGAAGGACTCTGCATCTGCTATATCGTAATCTCATTCGTTCTAAGCTCGACTATGCGTGTTTTATATACGACGGCGCGTGTGGTACCACGAAGCGAATGCTGGATCCAGTGCACCACGCTGCGTTGATAATAATTACCGGAGCGTTTCGTACATCCCCAACGGTCAGTGTACGAGCGGACGCTCACGAACCACCATTGTCCATGAGACGTGAAATGCTCGGTCTCCGCTACGCCTGCAAAATACGACAGTTCCCAACACCCATCATATCCAGCGGTGTTCTCCCGTGACATGTATGCGGCCCTTCGTGATCATGTTAAAAGAGGAACACCTTACTGTGTGAGAATGAGAACGCTCCTGAGACAAATGAAAATTCGAATGTAAGGAATCAGGCAGTATGAGCAAACAACTACCCCACCGTGGGAGCTGATCTTGCCCTCCATTGACATCTCCCTCGCTGTCGAGAGAAAACAAGATGTGACAAAAGAGGAGCTACTATCACGTGCATAGTACTTCTTCAGCTTCTTCGTCAAGTACATAGCACATTTCTTCAGCATATCAAGGTTACATCGTCACATACACAGATGGTTCAAAGACAGACACAGGCGTGGGCAGTGTTTTCGTTAGAGGATCCACCACAAGATCTTTTTCCCTGCCGCCACACGCCACGGTCTTCACTGCCAAGTTGATAGCCATCAGTAAAACCCTTTCATACATCGAGGTCGACGCCGAAGATATGCATGCTATTTTCACTGATTCTCTGAGCAGTCTTTTGGCCTTGCGCAGTTTTAACCAGCAACATTTCATTGTACGAAACTCTTATCGCAACTTACTTCGATGCATCACATGGGAAAGCATGTAACACTTTACTGGATCCCAGCACATGTCGGAATACGTGGTAACGAGCTGGCCGATCAGGCTGCAAAGCGTGCAGCACAAGCGCCAAGTAGACGCGTGCTCCCACCTCTAGCCAGTGACCACTACCCAATTATCTCATCATTTATTCTTAGACATTGGCAGGGCAGATGAGATCAAGTGGAATTCAACAAATTAAAGCAAATCAAACCACACCTAGCACTGTAGCCCTCGCCCTTCAGCCAAACGAGAAGGGACGAGGTGGCCATCTGTGGACTCCGAATTGGTCACACCCTAGCCACTCATAGGTATTTATTGTGCTGGAAAGAAAGGCCGAAATGTGTGAGGTGTAATGCCGCGCTGACTGCACCATGTGCTGGTGGCGTGCGCAGCATATACGGAAGAACGTAGGCGTCACTTCGGATATGATGCTAATACTCGAATATGATGCTAAGTTGGACTTGTTGGGAAATGATTCCCGATTTATACAAAACAGAGCAGTTTTGTGCTTCCTTGCAGAGATACGACAGATTCATCTTACAGAACGTCACGAACTGACAGTGGCTGCGATCGACCAAAGTAGTGCTTGCAAACATCAGAAAGCTGAGGGCATGGGGTTAGGATGTGACGCACTGATAGGCGTCCTTGACATCTTGGGTACATGGGCGTATCATCACCACAAATAATATATCTGTGCGTTGCGTACGTGTGGCCAATGCGTAAGCGGCACAGTGTCACATGTTAAAATAATGGTTTTTCGTTAGGTGTGAGATGTCGAAACGAGCACAGTAGGATGTCGAAATTTGTCCGGAATTAGTGTCATTTCAAATGTTTTGATGCTTCAACTAAATTAGCCAATGGTTGTACCTCATGAGTTGTTTGATATTCATATATCAGGAAGAGCTATATTCGGGAAAACGTATTCTATACACTGGTGCTGTATGCATACCGCATTATGGATAATCCCTTTACCGAAATTGCATCGCGAAATGTTCGTGTACACCATCCCTCATCGAGCATGATCAATACTTAACGAACAGGTACTGTTAGAAAGGACACGAAGACCATAAGCACGCATCAAGAAGCAGGATGTCGATACTTCTGAAAGGATGTCGATTGAATGTTCAGAAAGGTAAATTCCACCCTATTTTACGAATAATTTAACACTGCAGTGTCACCTCGTCCCGCCTAGTCCTACGCGAGCACGAGGACCACTGGCCGATGCTAGGCTTAATTGTCCTAAGCTTGCTTTCACCGTCCGCGTCCTAAAGCACCTGCCACTCACGAAAAACAATCTTTGATGACGGGATATGTATCTCTAGCAGGAATGGGCATATAACGTGTACATGGTTTCTGTGCTGCTCGCTTTGCAGCCTCGTCAGCGGCCTCATTCCCTAATATACCGACGTGGCTTGGAATCCAGCACATAACGACAGTCTTACCCTCTGTACGTAGTGACGTCAACCGTAAGACTATTTCCTGAACAATGGAGTGTGATGAATTAAAAGATCTCGGTGCCAAAAGACTACTGAGACTATCTGTTAG
The DNA here is from genome assembly GCA_034440615.1 of Ashinkailepas kermadecensis. Classification (NCBI taxonomy): domain Eukaryota; kingdom Metazoa; phylum Arthropoda; class Thecostraca; family Neolepadidae; genus Ashinkailepas; species Ashinkailepas kermadecensis. Next base: position 16,273 of record JAOTOM010002108.1, on the reverse strand, counting down.
GATGAGGTGTAATGTTTCATCAGATACTTGTATAAAACACACAGCTTTGTTCATGGCTACTAACTCGGATGTGAAGACTGGTGCCTGCACAGGTAGCGTAAAAGATCGTGTGGCGGAACCGCTAACAAACGCCGAGCTTCAATCTTTGAACCGTCCGTGTATGTTGTCTTGTAGCCGACGTAGGATGCAATGAGGCCCAGAGCTTTAATTCGGAACTCCTGAGGTAGGGTATTATGTTTGTAGTTTTCGCTCAGGGTAACATCAATTGTCGGTGCAGTAACTCCCAGGGAGGAGTATCCAGAGCGCTTGGTTTTATCACGTCACGGAAAGTGATTCCACTCCGTACAGTGCATTATAAAGCCTGATACAGAAAGGTATCGAACGCCGATTAGATAATCCATGGAATAAGTTCACAATGCGTGACGAAAACACCATATCATGTGTGGGATGGTCTAGAACTTGTGACCGCTTGCACGCGTATCTCATTCAAAGCATGAGACGCCGCAAGGCAAGGGGTGCCTCATGAGCTTCAACCAGAAGGCCTGCCGTGGGGGACGTTTGAAATGCACCAGTGGAAATTCGCAAGGCTGCGTTGTGCACAACATCCAACGTTCGCTTATCAGACGTACAACCTGAGTCGTAAACGAAGCAGCCATAGTCAAGTTTGGAGCGGATGAGTGATCTGTAAAAAAGCAGTAATGTCTTACGGTCTGCACCATGCGACATTTTTGCCACACACTTCAAGATGTTCAATGCCTTAAAACATATATACCTAAGAATTCTAAGGGGTTCCCAATATGTCAGCCGATTGTCAAAGTGCACTCCAAAAACTTCCAAACGGGTTCGGTAGCGATCTCTGTGCCAAACATTTTCACTGAAAAATCGGGGCATAGGCGACGACGGCGACAAAAATGAATACCTACAGTCTTCGACTTTGAAAATGTAAGTACATCGGTAAAACGCCACCTCTCAAGCAGACTCTCTGCCAGTTGCAGCTGCCGCTCCACAGAATGAGTACTAGCGCCACAGCACCAAATCGCAATATCATCAACAAAGAGGGACCGACCGATGGAATGCGGTAGACAGTTTCCAATATCGTTTATCATAATAGCAAACAAAGCGACACTTAGAACGCTGCCCTGTGGTATGCCGTTTTCTTGTAGAAAACTTCGGGAAATGCAGTTACCAATTCTAACCTGGAAAAACCGATCACAGAAAATTGTTGATAAATATAGCCAGAGCACCACGAATCCCATAGTTAAATACTTTCTTCAAGACACCATACCGCTATGTAGTATCATACGCTTTCTCTATGTCGAAAAAGATGGCCCCAACATGTCGTTTCTCCTTAAAGCTAACATGTACGGTAGTGTCGAGAGCTAAAATGTGATCCACTGTACTGCGATACTTCCTAAAACCGCACTGGGCGTTATATAAAATGTTATTTGTTTCTAGGAACCATGCCAGTCTGACATTGGCCAGCTTCTCCAAAAGCTTACATAATGATGATGTGAGTGAAATAAACCTATAACTATGTGGACCATATGCACTCTTTCCAGGTTTAAGCAGAGTCACCAACCACAATGGCCGCCTCCTGCCAGTAATCTGGAAAGTTGCCGCTATGCCAAAGTCTATTAAATACACATAAAAGTTCATGGACCGCATTCACTGGCAGGTGCTTCAGCATACTATTATGGACACCGTCCAGTCCTGACACGTTCTGCAGGGAGTATATGGCTGATGTTAGTTCGGCTAATGTAAAAGATTGGTTATAATTTAGTTGAACGGAGGTGGAAAAGTCTATAGATGTTCCCTCGCAACGACGTCTGCGACGGAGGAATTGTGCGTCCAAGTTGTTCACGTGACATCTTTCCGACAACACTTCACCAATCTCGTCAGCCACCTCGGCAGGGTGCATAATCCGTCGTCCAGTAACATCCAAAGCAGGGAGTAGCAACGACTCATAGTGGCCTGAAATACGTTTCACACGTGACCACACTTGTGATATTGGCGAAAAACGGGACAGTTTACTCACATACTCTCTCCATGAGACTCACTTGGCCTCCCGGATGGTGCGACGCACGAGGGCTCGTGCTCGTCTAAATACTACAAGGTTCGCGGTTGTGCTTCTCTTATCGAAGGCCCTGAAGTCTCGCCTACGTGTCCGTATAGCGTCGCGACAAGCGTCGCGACAAGCGTCCGTCCACCACGGGACAGGGGTGCGACGAGGAGTGCTAGTGGTGCGCGGAACAGTTCCTGCTGCGGATTGTAGAAGCTTAGATGTGAACTCTTCTACAGTTGGAAGAGATAATTCACAGTCCGCATCGACAAGGGTCTCCATTTTATTTGCAAACTGTGTCCAATCCGCTTTCCGGAGATTCCAACGCTGAGGTCAAGAAGCAAGAACCGCCCCATCACGATAATATAGCCACACAGGAAATGGTCGCTGCCATAGGATCGGTATGTACCGACCACTCAAATGAATCTACTAGTTGCGGGTTTGCAAAGCTCAGGTCTAGTGCCGATGAGTGACCTGAGGGAAGAGTGAAATGTGTATGTGCACCTGTGTTTAGCAAACATAGTTTCGTTTAATAGTAGTGAGTGTAAAGCTTGTCCGCGGGCGTTAACACTATCACCTCCCCAAATGGTGTGATGAGCGTTAAAATCTCCAAAATCAAAAATGGTCGTGGGAGCTCGGATATCAGATGCATGACTTCCGAGGCCGGCGATGCAGTCCCAGGAGGTAGATACAATGAACACACTGACACCGGCCTATGGTTGAGGTGGATACGTGCGACGACTGCCTGCAAGGTTGTACGCAAAACTAGCTGTTGCGCAGGTACGCCACAGTGTGCCGCCAGCAACACATCACCATGTGCCGCCAGCAACACACCACCACGTGCTACGGTGTTGGTTGGCATGTCCTTGCGTAATACTTGGTAATTCTTGATTGTGTAATTATAGTTTCCTGTAAGCTTCGTTTCCTGTAGACACACCGCAATCGGACAGCGTTGTCTGAGCACCAACTGCAAGTCCTGGGCACTGGATCGTATCCCCCTACAATTTCACTGTAATATTGTGTTTAGGACACCCATTCAAGGGATTAAAAGGTACTTAAAACAAGATGAGAAAACATTACAGATGATCACAGATCAACATTTTAGGACTCTGCCTCCATTTTAGGAGGCAGCTCCGACCAGGGCCTAGTGAGTGTGTCCTCGGGCGGGAACTCGGTGAACCACCCCACGGTGGAGATCCAGAAGGAGGTAGCGCTCGTTTGTGTGGGACACTTAGCCCCGGCGGTGGTGGGGGAGGGCCCATTTTGGACAGTCCCACCGGTCCCTCCACTCGTCGCGGCGATGGGGTGACTGGCCTTGGTGGAGGCGCCTTGTCGGCACTTTGCCGGCCCTTGGCCCGGGCCTTTTCCATTTCAGCGAGACGCGCTCGTTTTGCTTCGCGGGCACTCTTTTCGGCTTCCTGGTATTGTAAGCTGACGTCTGGGATTTTGATTGGCCGATGGGAGTTCCTGGAGGGTGATGCAGGTGCGGATGCAGATGTTGAGGGCAAGGTCGAGGCCTGGCTCACAGGGAGGAGAGAGGATTCAGGAAGGGAGGAGGTGGAGAGGGTGGATTTGGGGATGGTATTGGGACACGTGGAAGGGGAGGTAGGACTGGAGGGTTGACGGGAAGTGGGAGGCTAATATTTCAGGGTCGGCGATGTGGAAGATGGGGATGGGCTGGGTTTGGGTGGAGGGGGTCGAGCAGACCTCTTTGACCGGTTGGCCAGGGTCCATTCCCCGCCCGCAGAGGTTGATCTGGATGAATCCTCGGATGGTTCGTCAGTGCCTTCACTTGTAAGTGGGACCTCGGTGGTTTCAGTACTTTTGGGGAGTGGTTTCCCCTGCCTCGCTGGTGACGCAAGAGGCACCCCAAATGCTCTGAGGAGGGTTGTCAGCTGGGTGATCAGCTCAGATGTCCTATCGGTCTGTATGTACTGTGGGAGCGATGCACTATTCTTAACTTTTGATGCATATTAAATTCTGGGGTGCGACCTTTCATATAGCTCTCTGGCTTCTCTAAACGTTAATTTTTGGGTATGTTTAAGTGATATGATCTAATTTTCTTTAATGTAGCTTGGACACGTACGATCATACGACGTATGGGGATCCTGTCCGTCACCGCAGTTCGCACACAATTGGCTATCGGAAGTGCAGTTCTCACCAGGATGCTCATCGGAAGCACACTTACTGCACGCTGGGCGGTTTCGACAATATTGTGTGGTGTGTCCAAATTTTTGACATTTGAAGCAGCGCATGGGCTTGGAAAAAACTGTCGCACTTTCACTCGTAGGTAGCTGACTCTGATCTCTTGAGTATGTCTGTCCTATTAAATGTCAAAATAATGTTTGTTGGGATAAAATCTGCACTTCGCTTGATTTTCATTTTCCTTGCGACGATGACTCCGAAATTTGCTAGCCCATCATCTATCTCGTCCTCCAATACTTCCCTCAGATCGAAACAGTTTATGACTCCCGCGATGTACTCTTTGTTTTATTAGTTCCACTGTGATTGTAACAGTTTCATTTTCTTTTTTACCGTTCCTCCGCACACCGTACACGAACTCAGATGACTTAAGCGCCCTAGCTGCCTGCTCTGTTTCCGCAAATTCCACCTCCAGTGCACCGTCTTTCAATTTGTCACACTTTAAAATGCTTCTAAATCTGTCACAGCCGTCCCTCCTCTGGGATAGAGACGCAATGCTCTTGTTCTTTCCTCGGAACACAAGCACACGAGGCGCAGGAGTACCTTCTGTAGGGGTGTCATTCCGATCTCGGCGAAGATAGGGGTTGGTCTGGCCCCCACCAGAGGGACCAGGAGTGTTTTTAGTTGTTCTGGATGCCATGTAGTGAGATTGTTTTCAACTCTTCGTGGCGCCCCACCACTTAGGGGCCCAACTGGGGGGACGCCTATGTCCCGCGAACGGGAGGACGCCAGGCGCCCGGGGAGCTATACAAGGCATGCGACGCCATCACCCGGCCGGGAGAGAGAGACTCACCACCCCGGCCGGGATCCAGCGCCGCCCACCCCTTGACCCCTGCCAGTCAGGCCAGCAGGCACTGGGCCGGGGCCCAGACCGTCGGCCTGAGGCGACATGTCGCTTGGCCCATATGGGGCCCTATGGGCCCGCCCGCCCCTCCGGGATATCAGGACCAAAGAGGCGTGTTGGTCCCCCGTCACAGCTAGCACCGTGCGACGGGATACCTTAGACTCCAGGACTTCGTCAACCCCGGGGGACGGGCCAAGGGGGCGCGACTACCCCGATAAAACTGAGCTGGAGGGCAGGACCGGGGAAGTTGTCCTGCCTGCTCTTAGTGGGGAGAGTTGGTGTTGCCGGGCCAGATGGAGGACATGGATGTTGAGATGTGATGGTCATTGAAGTGGGAGCGTATGGATGAAAGGACGAGTGAGGCACTCCTAGTCTGGCCCCTCGCCGGCTCACCGGTAGACTGGGATTCCGGGTCCTTGGGGCACTTAATCCCCCCCACCACGGAAAGGTGGTGCCTCGTTTGGGGGGGGGGGGGGTGATGTTGTGGGGATTTCTTCTTTGAATGTATAGTAGTCTTCATTGAATGTAGGGTGGATATTTTTTTTTAGATTGGAAAATCTTGTTTTTGAGTTCTGATTTGTGGTGGATGGGGTGAGATTTGTGCAAGGTGGGTGTGCACGGCACAGACCCCCTTTAAGCGGGCATGGATGCGGTTTGAAAGTTGTTGGTAGGGCATTCAATCCATGGTTCTGGATATCTAGGGTAGATAGGCATTGATAGGTATGTTGGATGTTGGTGGATGGCTTCTTTAGGATGTGGTGATGGTTGGGGTGTTTCTTTTTACTGGGCTTATGGTATTTTCCATTTACAGACTTAACTGGATGAGCCCTTGTGGCTCTTATTAAGTCTAAACACTTTATGACTTTATGAAATGACAAATTAGCAGGGCATAAAACCAGGAGGTTCTGACCCCTGATTACATCTGAATTTCCATATATGCCTGGCATCATCATGCAAATGTGGAAGCCCTGTTGAATTATTGATGTTGTGACTATCTGATTCAACCACATTGCTTTCATGGATTTGTTTACTCTGAATGCTAAGTCATTCAATTATTGGTGTTAAATTGATGACAATAAACATACAGGAGCCTGTCAATTGAAATCAACCAATTCAATAAAACAGTCCAGATGTTGTCAAGGTAAATTTGTGCTTTAAGGTATTTTATAAATTATCTGACTTTGCTTTTCCAATGCAATGTTTTTGTATGTGATGAACATGATGTGACCACCCATTTTGTGTGCAAATGCTTACTTTTCAGCTTCCAGGCAAAATAACACCAAAAAGGGACTTTGAATTAGGTAACACAACAAATAATTTAAGATAATAATAAATATGCAATGTAATCTAACCTAACCTAGCCTGACCTCCCATATAAGGGACACAAAAATTGAAAAAATGGGAAGAATGCTAAACTTTTTTTAAAACAATTTTTCAAATTAAAAACCAAACATAAACTATCCAAACCTGTTTTTTAAAGAAATAAATTGATTTTAAAAGTTTCAATAAACCAAAATTTTTCCCAGCTAAAAAACCTGACCTAACCTAACCAACACTAACCCCCTTGTCTGCTTCATGGAGGTAAATCTGTGGAAAACTTGTCTTGTTGGTACCATGAAGCACAATAATACCTTTAAACAAAGCCATCATGCATTTTCTTTGGCATATATTATCCCACTGCCCTTTTGGTATCATTTCCATTACCAACTGAAAAGTATGTATTTGAACCAGAAGCGAGTGGTCACATCATCTTAGTCATTTTAATAAGTGTGTTCTTACAAATATTTCTTCAAATGCCCTATCTGAATAAAAATGCAAGTATCTAAAATATTTTGTCACATTTCTCTCTTCCCTTAAAAGGATCTTCATAATGCATACACATTTTGGTGGTGGATACCAGTGGTGTGTGACCACTAGGAGGTCAATCAAAATATTGCTGTTGCATGGCATTCATTATTTTGGTTGTGCTAGCAATACCAAAAGTACATGAGCCTCCAGCAATGGGTTAGGTTATAGGTGTACTTTTTCAAGTTCATCACAGGTGTTCTGCAGAACAGCTCCAGCATTGGGCTGGGCTAATCGAAACCTACCTTCCAGCCCGACTGCAAATCATGGAAGGCAGTTTCTGAAAATATCCCAGATTGGGTTGGGTTGTGAACCCAGATATATTGATTTTTTCAATAATACAAGACAAATTTGAATGATTTTGCTCTCCCTTGTTCTTGTGCTGCACAATTTGTGTAGGTAGTTCCTAATCACAGCCGTTGTCATTTTAAAAAAAAACATGCAGCCAAGTTGCATGTGCATTTACTGGTGGTGTATTGTGTAAATTATGTTGATATTTACGCCGCATTTTGAACTGAATTTCACCCTTATGTGGATTTACACTGTTAATTTTCAACTGGGAACCTATGCAGAAAGGTATGGGAATTCGGATGAGATATCAGTGATGCAGAGTGGCCAGGTACTTGTGCAAATTGGAGTGTAATGAAGCATCAGTAAGCAGTGTGCAAATATATGCATGTCACTCTGGCTTGTTTGCATTCTTGTTTCCAAATTGTTTTTGGTAGCACGCCAGATTTGTCACACTTTTATCTGACACACAGTGGTTCAACGTCTCTGCCAATAGGTGGCAACTCTCGCCTTGAACGGTCAGCGGGTATACGATCAGCATATAATATGTTCTCTGTAGTTGTCTTGTCAGTAATCTGTATCAACTAGTGTTTAGGTGCCATTTCATGCATGCTGTAAGCTCCTATATTCAAGACTGAACTTTCGGATCAAACGTGCACAATCTGATGCTTTCCCCAGGAGCATATCTGCTTCAAGGGGTGGGGGTACTATTTCATTGATGTTCTAATTTTGATAAATGATATTTTTGACAACATTCCTCATGCCATGCAATTTGCTCTATAGCTGATCAGTGCCTCGTGGGCAAAATGTTCTGATGTAGAGCATGGTTCATGGTTGGTCCAAAGAGCTCTGTATGAAGCTATATTCTGGGCACAAAAAGTGATGTTTTTTGCCTCAAAATCTAGTACTATTGTCTTTTGCAGCAAAATGCAGTTAGCTGCATGTAACCAATTTAAACGTTTGGAAATGAACGTGAGCCACTGACTTTCACTCAGTACGTCAAATTATTGGTAGTTTATTTATATATCAGTTTGACCATGCAAAAACACATTGAATATGTCAAACCAAAATCACGGAAAAGAGTGTCTTGAACTGTATTGTAGGTAGCTGGTGTGGAGAGGAATGGATTGGAAAATGGAATCAACATGCCACTGGTTTGTCCATTCTTTGATTACTGCTGCCAGTTATTTGGAGGATCGAGCATCCAAATAACCCATAGGCTCTCCAGATCTCACCAGTGTCTGCTTTACTTGCAGAAGTCCATGTATACCCACTCTGGATCTGTCATTGGGGCCTGACTCAGATATGTCCTCAAGGTGTCTGTTGACTATGCTCACCCATGTTTCCAAGTAAGAAATTGGATTAACTATATGACTTGAATAGAAACTGATTATTCAGAAGCTCTGGTTTGACTCTTTCATGCTGGTTGAACATGTATGTGAGCATGCTGGTCTCCAAGTTCCCTCGGCATGCAAGTGGTTCTTTTTCACATCCCACCATGGGAACTGCACTCACTTGCCATCGAACACTTTTATAATCAAAGAAATCAGACCTGAACCCGATAGATGTACAAGGCGCATTTTTCTCGTTTTTCTTGGGACAATATTGATCACCATTTGTGTGTCACCAGGGAGCCATATGATCTCACTGGTCGGCGTTAAAATACTTTTTTTTCCATATGTGTGAGATGTCTAAACGAGTACAGTAGTATGTCGAAACTGGCCATGGAAACGATGTCATTTAACACGCGCCCCGGAGGGCCTCTGAAAATTACACGCACTGGAGGGGGGGGGGCGGATTCCGTCCCCCTAAGATCTCGGCTCCTATTAAAGCTGGAGGCACGAAATTCGCAGGGTGGATGGGTACGGTAGTGAACTCTATTGCGGGCAAATTTCATGACCTTAGGTCAATATTTTCAAGGTTAAATGAGGTCTCATTTGTCAAAATGTTCTTGTTTTGCGTGGCTTGGCTTGTCATTGTTATGGATCGCTGTGATTGTGTTTAAATGCTCCAAAATGGACATCAATGATGTTTTGGACATTACTAGTGATGCAATGCAGATGCTAGGCCCAAAATTTGACCTCTGGTCACCTATATAGCAGCACTTTATCAGGTCAGGTACCTGTTACAGTTACCGGAACCGGGCCGCCCGCCCGACTGCTCCGTCGGGCAGCTCGGCGCAATCTGCTTCGTGAAGAAAAGAGTGAAGTACGTGAATAAAGTATGGAAACGCAATGACAAACAGTACAAATGACAAACAGTAGTGCATTTATGACAACATTCCAGTTGATCAAGTTTGGTTCCATTAACCTGCCATGAACTTGACTTCGGTGACCTAACATAACCTTGAAACTATATAGCATATCAATATACATCAAACAAGTCGCTAGTGTTGCCAAGAACACTTCCCTTTTGCGAATATACGGGAAGCGCATCGGCTCCGATTTTTGTGGTCTGGCGCTAGGATTTTTTTTTACTTTAACGGCCCCTAACTTGGAAAAAAACATTCGACCATTTTCCATCTTTCTTGCTTGAAACGACGCGCCGGTCATTTCTAAGCAGGCACGCAGAAAATCGCGTATATCGACCGGTACAATCTGCAGTTATGTACGAAAAACCGGAGGGGTGGGCGGATTTCGCCCCCCTCCCCTCCAGTGCGCGTGTTAACAGACATGAAAGTTCTTTGAACACAATTCTGATCCAAAAGGGTACTCATACTTGCCCCTTTTCCTTTTTTTTATTCCTAATTTAGCATTGGCCTCTATAATAACTAGACGGCCGACTCGCCGTACGCCGCACGCTCCATGCCCTAGAAGAACCTTCGGTTCTTTCACGACGCATTGAACCGCTAGGTTATATAGCATCGCGAACCTCTTACGCCGATTGGTCGCGGGTGGACTCGGTAAATGCCGTCGGTTACTAGATTCGAACCCACAATCTTGCGATCAAGAGTCTGACGCTCTACCAACCGAGCTACCGCGGCCCCCGCACCATGCCCTATTTCAGCCGTTCCCGGCTGGACGCGACCGAGCGGCGGTATATGGGCAAAAGATCGGGCGGCCGGCCGCTCCCATGCATTTTGGCTTTGGAATGAAATGATGTAAAATGAAGCGTTGTTGATATATTTTGATAAAAACGTAGTGCAAAATGATGCTGGGTTCATGATGAATAGATTGAAACGGTGAAACACCTCGTAAAGTATTGTAATTGTGCTTTGGAAGTGTAACTTGTATCATCGTTTTGCCAACTTTGTGCGGTATTCGGCATGGGGTCTTAATCCCCATGGATGGGCGCCAAATGACCGTATAGTCGGCGCGCCCTTAAGCCCAAATAATCAATGAATCAATCCCCATGGAATTAAGACCCCGGATACCCGATAAACGCTAGCGAAGTAACGCGGGAAATGTTTGTAGTTGACAGCATATGTGCACTATGTGTGCATCCTATATCCTAATCGTAATCAGGGGCGGATCCAGTAATTGTCATGCGGGGAGGGTATTTGTCTTCGGCGCCATTTCTTAGGAGATGCACCCTGCGAAAATACCTGAAGGGGCGACTTCGGCCGAAAATCCGTTCAGCGGGGGAGGGGGTGTGCACTTGAGCACACTGAAGGGGTGCTTTTGGCGGCAAAAATATGAGGGAGCACTCGAGCCTTCCCGGAGGGGCGCGGGCTCCAAGTTTCATGGGGACATGTCCCTGAATCTGCCGACCACCCCTGAATCTGCCGACCATCCCTGAATCCTCACGACCATCCTGCAGGGCATGGGATGATGCTCAGGCAGGGGTGTTGCCTTATATGCTTTCGAAAGTGCAAGTCCCCCATCAGTGTTGAATTTGTGCCCCCCCCCCCCCCAAATAATTTCAAGCTATAACACGGGACCCTACGGAGTATGCTCCCCCCAATCAATTTTGGCCTACCCATTGCCTTCTTGTATTTTGCCCCCCCTCTCATCCGAATAATTTTCGTAAATCAACATCGTGCACTCAGGACTTCCTCTTTAATTGCAGTTCTTTCTATCGGTTGGTTATTTGTTTTACGACACGTCGACCGTTGAGTCATATAGCGTCGCCAACCTCTCACGCCGATTGGTCGCGGGCGAAGAGTAGCGACAGGTGAGACTCGAACCCACAATCTTTCGATTGTGAGACGAGCATCTTACCCCCAGACCACTCGTCCCCCCAGTTCTTTCTATCAGCCTGGGACCTCTTCCAAGGGCGTAATCAAGAGGGCAGGCGCGGATCCAGGATTTTGCATGGAAGGGGCATGTCTGGAGCCACTGGATGAGCCCTCAGGGGTGCCTTCAGCTGAAAATCTCGAGAGGGGCGCACTCGATGGTTTTGGAAGGGAGACTTTAGCTGACAATTCAAGGGGGTGCACTCAATGATTCTAAGGGGCACGTTTTCATCTCGAGGGACGCCTTTTGCTGAAAAATTAGAAAGGGTACAAGGAAAAGGGAAATACCAGAGTCTCACTCACTGTAAGAACACTTTTCCTGCTTAGATGGGCGCCACCTTGCTATGAGCGGACACATGTACCCCGTGCCATATGTATCCGTGTCCGCAAGGGGATGAACGGCAGGGACGCGGCAGGTCGGAGTATGGGCTTACTGGGGAATAGATGATGTGGGTTTTGCTTGATATATATGAATATATCTTGCTGAATATATGTATGTATGTCTGAATATCTGAATATAGATGAATATATGACCTTGCTAGTGGTCAGCATCACGACTCGGCCACGCCTGATCTGACGCCTGTGTGTCACCTGGGAGCTATAGGACCTTGCTAGTCGTCAGCATCACCACTCGGCCACGCCTTATCTGACGCCTGTGTGTCACCTGGGAGCTATAGGACCTTGCTAGTGGTCAGCATCACCACTCGGCCACGCCTTATCTGACGCCTGTGTGTCACCTGAGAGCTATAGGACCTTGCTAGTGGTCAGCATCAGCACTCGGCCACGCCTTATCTGACGCCTGTGTGTCACCTGGGAGCTATAGGACCTTGCTAGTGGTCAGCATCACCACTCGGCCACGCCTTATCTGACGCCTGTGTGTCACCTGGGAGCTATAGGACCTTGCTAGTGGTCAGCATCACCACTCGGCTACGCCTTCGCTGATGCGTGTGTGTCACTAGGGGGCCATATCGCCTCCCTGGTGGTCAGCACCACCACTTGGCCATGCTTTCTATGATGCCTGTGTGTCACCAGGGAGCCACATCACCTCGCCGGTGGTCAACATCACCACAAGGCCATGCCTTCTCTGATGCTCTTGTGTCATCAGGCATCATGCAGGCGGTGGACTGCTCGGAGCCGCCGTCTCGGACGCGGATGGTCCGCCTGCTGCAGACAAGTGCCGTCACCGACATAATTGGCTGGCTGGAGGGCGACGATGGCACGGTTAGTATTGTGCAAACCGGAATTCGGTTTGCACTTTACCTGTATGTGAAGAGGAAGGTCGTTGCTCCTTCAAATTGGGAGGTTTTCCATTTCTGACATCCGAATCTCCTTTCTACATCTAGTCTTTGGAGTATCTAGTTTTATTGATTTATTTGGTAGTAGCAAGTGGAAGAAAACGAACATACAATGAATACAAACTAATCCGAGAACGGATCGGGTAGCCCTTCTTCCATAACTATACAATGCATTGCTGCATGATAATCTTGGTTTGAAACCCAAGGGATTTGACATCTCCATTAAAGGACAATAGTTCTTAAATCAAATTATAATAATTAAATACACCATATTTATGTCAGGTATCACTATTAAACTTTTCGGTGAAAAGGAAAGGGCAATGTAATAGAGATAATATTCTTCGCCACTACGCATCTGACATGGACAGTTTTGATCTAAATAGCCAAGCTAGAAAATATGTCGGTAAGATAATTTGGGATTCCTTTACGACGATGTGGCTGGCAGGGCGGTAAGATAATTTGGGATTCCTTTACGACGATGGCTGGGCAGGCCATGCGGTGTCCGCGTCCTCGCAAAATGGTGGGAAAATCGAAATCCCAAGGTCTTCCAGTCACGAGGTTCAGAACGGGCCATCAGCTGTTCCAGAAAGCTCAACATACGCTCTTAAGCATATTATTGTAATGATACAAATTCGTATGTTGCGATGAAATGTTATCTGCGATCCTGGAAATAATTTTTACCGCTATTTAAAATGAGTCAGAACTCGGGTCATCAATCTATGATTGGGTTTTATTTATTTTCAGAAAAAGAGAAGATGCTATCGAGAAAGAATGGCAACCAGCGGTGGAAAGAATTTCAGTCGCTACGGCCCTACTTTTGCGACCAGCTTTACGGATTTTCTGCGCCATGACTCACGACAGTAAGTGCTCCGGACTAGTGCATAGGCTGTTGCTTGTTTTTAAAGGAGTCGTCAATCGTGAGGTTCTTATTTATGGCATTGAGGGCCACCACCATTGATATGCAGGAGGATAGCTACCCTCACAATATTTAGTTTATCGTTACGCCTATTGACATCAGTTATAAATTATTCAAGAATTAGGGTGGAATACCACTTACTGAACACTGAATCGACATCCTTCCCAAAGAAGTATCGACATCGTGCATCTTGGTGCACAGCCAGAGATTTTCATGTCTCGCTTTTAACAGAATCCTGTTTTTAAGCGTCATGCTTATGCTTTCACTATAACGGACCAGGGATCGTGATAACGAGCATCCCCGTAATTAATCCCCAGGTACAGGGATTACCTATAATGTGCCATGCTATACAATACCAATTTATAGCATAGGTATTTGTATTGTTATCGTTGATATCCATATCCCCCAGATTAGGTACACTCCCAAAGCACACAGGGGACGAGTGGTCTAGGGGTAAGATGCTCGTCTCACAATCGAAAGGTCGTGGGTTCGAGTCTCACCTGTCGCTACTCTTCGCCCGCGACCAATCGGCGTGAGAGAGTTGGCGACGCTACATGACTCAACGGCGACGTGACAAACCAATAACCAACCAAAGCACACAAAACGGGTAGTTATATGCAAGCAATTGTCTGCAAACTGGGTTTAAAAGATCAAAGTATTTTAATCAACATTATTTCCATGTCGATTTCAACATCCTGCTTTACTAGTTTCGACATGTCACACCTAACAAAAATTCAATATTGTAACATTGGTTGACATCGCACCAAAAGAACAACACTGAAAACCCACCATATGATTATCATACTAGCAGCCCACAGCGTGACATGTGGATGGTAAGCCTGTGGATGTAATGTACATTCTCCGAGTGTCTGTTCGTGCATCTGTGTGTTTGTGCGTGCGTGGCCTGTCTGCGTTGTACCTGTGCTGTCAGTGATTTTTCGTGAAATAGAGTGGAGCATAACCCTTTGGAGCATTCCCGACAAGATCGACCAGGGCCCGGCACCCTCATGTCTCATATTTTGAGCAAATTAGTGTACATGGTTGTACGATGCCCCTGAATCCACCTGTGCAAATTTTACTTCGATCAAGTCAACAGTTCAAGAGTTATAGCCTCGGGCATTTCTGGAAGATTCGCGCTGCAAAGGTTTATGTTTGGTGGCCGATAACTAAGTTCCAATATCAGTCAAAATATAAATATGCAGAGTATTTTTGAACTCCTGAATTGAAGGAATCGGAAATTCTGACAATATTTGTGATATGTGATGAATAATAAGAGTTACCCCATGACCTCAGGTCATGTGACCTACGATGACCTCGATGCGCGTGATTTTTATATTGACAGAATGCCGGAAGGACCATGTTTGGCTTGATATATAGCAAATAAAAAAATGAGCGTTTTCTATAAATCCTTATTTGGAAGCACAAACTTTACCATATTTGAAGTCTTTTGAAGATTGAGCTACTAACTCGGCAAGTCTCTCCGTCCAAAATTGAGATGCGGTTTGATAACACGTAGCAGCGTGTGCTCTGGCATTGTGTGTATTTATGTCTTCTAATGTGCCTGCAATATATGTACCTGCAATATCCAGTTATCTATGTAAGATAAAAGGCGCCTACTGATGTCAGAGGTGGTCGTCGGCCTCAACTGAACTGTGGTCGGCATGAGTAGCCTGTGTTTGCTATATCCAGTTATTTCGTTGAGTAAATTCGTCTCAATTTCGTTCACTGAGAACATTTCCTGACTGTTAATGCTTGTATTCTCACAGAAAACACGATCCGTAGGGATTCATGAGGCAATGTATACACCATGGTTACACAATCATTGTATGTTTAGAACAAACATGTATCCAACTGAGAAATATGGAGGTACATCACGTCACAGCCATACCCGTCAGAAGTGCATCCGAAGTACCGTTTGCATATTTGAGAAAGCATGGAACCGATTCAAAGTTTTTGTTATATGCCAAAAGACAGATCACCACACAGATCTGTAGCTGCAGTAACAAACCATGTTTCATATGTGCAGCAGTTGTTCTGTCTCATTGTCCGCTTGTCTTTGTCCACCCTATCGTGACACTTTCATGGCACGTCCCTCGTCGTTCGGTAATACATGTACCAAAACAGTCGTAACATCAGCAGGCAGAACTTGTGAAATTGTTGTGTTACTTGCTTGACGGCAAGAGCTTCAAGAGCTTGTCTAGATTCAAGGAGCTTTCTAGCTCTGACATTGGCCCCTCAGTATTCCTCACAATCATTGACCACAGGGACTCTTCTTGGCTCTTAAGGAACTATTCGCCCTCAAGGGCCTTCTGGTGCTGCTAGCGATCTTTCCTAGTTATCGACGCTCTCGTGGTTTTCAAGAGCATTCTAGCTCTGAGGCTGGCCCTCGGCATTCCTCACCCCTCAATCGCCAGCTAACGGGGATTTTTTTTCCTCTCGTGTGGCCTTGTTCATCCATTAGGGACCGCTCTCAACATCAGAAGGAATCCCAGTCCAGTCTCTCTGACTCTCAGGAGATCCTCTGCATCACTCCAAGGCCCTCTTCTGCTTGTAGGGGCCCATCACTGTTCCCAATAGTCCTGTCCAGCTCCCTATCTCCGGTGAATTTCAGATCTGAGATGGGCCCTCACTAGTTCTCTTCAGCTCGCAT
>JAOTOM010002107.1:72500-90465 GCA_034440615.1 Ashinkailepas kermadecensis | reverse complement strand
GGGAGAGAGAGGAGATAGATGCGGAGGGACATTAGCGCGTGTTCCATAAGTCCTTCACAAGCCTTCGAGGGAGCCAGAACCCCTGCCCTTTCAGGTTCCAGGCCTACAAGGACCAGTACCTGGTCCAGGAGTTTTCCAAGACCTCCAAAAACCAGCACGTACCAATGATCCAACCACAGATCTCCGATGGAACCGGTACACCTTTCTTTGAGTCCCCCCTCGTCATCCCACGGTAGCACATGACTCGAGATCTCACTGCAGAGGGGGCCAGCCACCTGACCCGGAGATTACCCCCTCCCTGCCATCTCCTCCCCACGGCAGTACGCGACCCAAGATCTCACTGCAGAGGAGGCTGGCACACCTGACCCGGAAACCGCCTCTCCATCCCCTTCCCTCTCCACGGCAGTAAGTGACCCGGGATCTCACTGCAGAGGGGCCGGCACACCTGACCCGGTAACCGTCTCTCCATCCCCTCCCGTCCTCACTGCAGTAAATGATCCGGGATCTCACTGCAGAGGGGACCGGCACACCTGACCCGGAGATTACCCCCTCCCTGCCATGTCCTCCCCACGGCAGTACGCGACCCAAGATCTCACTGCAGAGGAGGCTGGCACACCTGACCCGGAAACCGCCTCTCCATCCCCTTCCCTCTCCACGGCAGTAAGTGACCCGGGATCTCACTGCAGAGGGGACCGGCATACCTGACCCGGATACCGACCCCTTCATCCCTCCCATTCCCTCCATACATCAATACACGACCCGGGATCTTACTGCAGAGGGGCCGGCACACCTGACCCGAAGACCGCCGCCCCCCCTCCATCTCCTCCCCACGGCAATATACGACCCGGGATCTCACTGCAGAGGGGGCCGGCACACCTGACCCGGAAACCGTCCCCTCCCCTGCCACGGACCTTCGCTGGGACAGACACGTGGCGCCGTCAGCCCTCGGCACCACAAACGACTTGATGACGGGGCCGGGCGGCGCGGCGGCGGCGGCGGCGGCGGCGGCAGCGGCGGCGGCGCGCGACGACGGCCACCGGTTGTTTACGGCGGGCGGGCCAAACACGGCCGCCGGCGGCGATTCGCCCGCCAGCCGGCCGGGTGCCCGGCTCGGCCTCTAAATACCAACCGTAAAGCCGGGATTAACGCGGTGCGCGCCACTATTGGATGGCAATCGCGCCGGCGACTTGGCGCGCGTTTTATGGCCGATGTTTGGCCGGCCGACCGATGGAGAGGCGTTTTGTTTAGTTTACGGCCGATAAATTAGGCCCAAACGTGGCGACTTGCCGGTGTGTGGTGGCCGGTGGAGAGCCCGCCGCTGTCGGCCACGTCGAGCGTCGGTTCAAATTGAGAAACGGCTGGAACTGTGCGCAGACCGGCCTACTCCTGTCCGAATCAGGGGCAGGTACAGAGGGCACTGCGCCATGTGCCCCCCCCCCCTCCCCATGCATGCACATGGAAGGTGGCGTAACTCCCTCCGGCACTCCTCCGGAAAGGCTCGGATGCATCTTCGTACCCCCCCCCCCCCAATGAAATAATTTTTAATTGAAAGGAATAGGAAGGAAGGCTCCCTCCTGAGAGGAAGAGGCACCCATTCAGTGTGATCGAGCGCATCCCTCCCCTCACGTTCAACTGATTTTCAGCCGAAGGCCCCTCCCAGACAGGTGCCTCCCATGACAATTCCTGGATCCGCCCCTGGTCCGAATATGTAGCCTGTTAAATGTTCAGGGACTTCAGGTACATCACTGTTCTTTTGTAGCACTGGGTACCTCTGCGATTCCAATCTGTCTTCCTTTTCTGCCCTGTCCTCTAATGATATCATCAGGCTTCGTTCGAAAATCCTCCCAACCATCCAATCATCCGGATCATCCCAAAATTATCACTACTTATGACCCCGATAAGTGGAGTGTTCTTCGAAGTTTGCGGATTACGCTGTTCTTGCTTAAAATGATATGAGATTACTAAGGTGTTCACTGGACACTCAGTGCACTTTATAAAGAAGGGATGCCGTTTCATTTTAAGCAACACAAAAATCCAATCCTCCTCGGAGTGTTCATAGCAGTCTTTGCTTCTTTGCTAGTAGTCTTTGCTAGCAGTGTTTGCTATTTCGACTACTTACCCCATGGCGTAATACGACATGCATATTGTCGCGGGGTCGTGATGCTTCCCCCGCAGAGGATGCTGGATGTGTTCACATTCGACGTCATCATAAATCACGGGTCCATAGGTTTCAGTTGGGCGTGTGACTGCGTGTTTCGGTATTCAGTCCCCGGTTAGCTTTCTCTGGTGTTCAAACACACACACCACATATATCGCTACCTTTGCAGGGACCCTCCTTTATGACAGCTGGCATGATTATCGGTCCCAGCATGCAGCTGTATTTGCTTGACTTTTGGTCGGATCCCACATGCACAGCAAAAGTAGTCACAAATGTAGCTGCATTCGCTGCCTATGTCATAGACCAATGGCATCTGAGATATATTTCAAAGTTACGAAGTGTCCAGCAATTTGGCTTGGCAGTCTCGTGGTGAGTTAGTGATACGCAATCATGATGGAGCTGATCACAGCCAAAATGTGAGAGATGTTGTGTCACACAGACTACCGCAAAGGATGTCTGCATTTTTAGCATTTATTGAGAGGAACAACATTCCGTAGCTTTGAAATTATTTCGAGATTCGAATGAGCGCCTTGCGTGGAAAAGGTGTCGCAGCACTAGACAGGGTCCCTGATGGAGTGATGCGCCTCGTACCATCACTAACATCGTGACCAGTATCTGCAATGTTCATGCGTGCGGTCTGCACTGGAGCAGTTGGGTGTTTGAACATTTGCCCTGAACATGACCAGCGCTCCTCGGTTGTGAGCCGTCGCTGCGATCGCTGCGTTGCACGATCTGGTCCGCCCCGATCCGGTCCACATTCTGACGCTGGACGGTCAGCTGGATGCGCTGGACGGTCAGCTGGATGCGCTGGACGGTCAGCTGGATGCGCTGGACGGTCAGCTGGATGCGCTGGACGGTCGTCAAGGTACAGCACCGGGACCAACGTCCCGGTACTGTAGCAGGAAATGTACCACTGAACCAGGACCAGGACCAGGAAACGTTTCGCTGGATGGGTATCGAGTGCATGGGCCTTCCAAGCAGTGGCGTCGCCACGAAATTCTTTCCGGGGGGGGGGCAATGTTGGAAGGGGGCCTCCTGTTCCCCGAAAGGGGCCTCCTATTTTTGTAGGCTCTTGGTATGGTTCAAGAATGGGAAACATGTTTTCATATTGATGTCTTGTTTGTTCTTGGCATGGTGCATCATTTACGCAAAACGTAATAGCAATAATCATTTTTTCGCTGAGAACTGAGCCATGCCAGGGTATAAATAAGTAAATGTGGATAACTACCTAAGTGTCAAAACAAACCAATGTCTTAACCCGCGCACGTCCGGGGGGGCGGATTTCCGCCCCCCCTGCGGTTTTTCCTACTTTGCCGCCATACTAATCGGGTTAGCAAGGCCAAACCTCGCATGGCTGCTCAGTGGTCTTTTCCGCATATCCTCAGAAATGTTTGACCCTGGGTCATCTCAAGTCAGGTCACCAGGTCAGGCGAAGTGACCTAACGTCCCTTCGAGTTCTAGGTGGCATCACTCCCACAATAATTGGGCGATAGATTTCAAACTTATATCACGTCATGATCTTATCAGGGTCTATAATATGTATATCACGGTTTTTCCGTAGCGTTGACCTGAGGTCAGGTCGTGGCCATGGCTTACCCATTATAGGCCTATGGAAAAATATACAAATGTTTCCTGGTTACATATTTGCTCTCGGAATGACCTCCAACCGTTATGGCGTATAGTTGGAAGCTATTCGCAATGCTATCGCTGACATTTTTGCTCAGTGGCCCCACCAAGGTCAGCTGAGGTCACCTGAAATCACTAGCACATTTCTGCGCATTATATCGCAATGCATTAAGCTAGAAGGCTGAAATTACCGTCATTGTGCTTGTATCGCCAAGACGTGTCGATTGATATATTACATGACCTCCCTACTCTACCCAATGACCTTGACCTGAGGTCATTGTTTCAGTGACCCATCTGTTGACCTGACCTTAAATTACACAGCGTATATCGATAGCACATTTCAAGGGCTGTCGAATAGCATTGCAGTTTGTTTCTATCTGTTACAGGTCCTGAGATATGTGCCAATATCTGAGGGTCCCACCCGATCTGGTCGAATTTGACATATGATGACCCAGCGACCTAAATATTGACCTGAGCGAGAAAATGACCGAAATGCTTGTGATAGAGCTTGTCACCAGCTATCCAAAGCCGTTTTCCGTTTGTCGCTACCTAGCATAGTTCTCGAGATCTTAGGGGGGGCAGACATCTGCCCCCCCCCCCCCGGACATGCGAAGTTGGCGCGGACCGCCGGACGTGCGAGTGTTAATGCTTTCTCGACCAGAATAATCTTCCCGTTGGCCTCTAGATTCCAGCGAGCTGGCGGGGCTGGTGCTGAACATATCTTAAAGATATCTCCCATTGATCAACCCACTTCTATGTCCACCAAGTCCGACTGAATATAGCTAGATTCACCACTACTGTTAGTCATTCCCACCAGCTGGATGTCATAAGTAAGCTTAAACGATCATTTATCAGTCCTAGGACGATAATTACGCGAAGGTGACAACGAGAAGTGGATTGCATTGGTTTTCTTATCGCCATCTTAGAGATTTATTTACTTTTATAACATTTGGTGCTTACTGTAAGGCACCTGTCACACAAGCTAAAATAATAAATCCTCAGCGAATAGATTCACGGCAAGAACAAGCATTGAACAACAGTGCATGAATGGCAATGCAACAATGTAACAATGGCAATGCAGAAATATTGCAAAACTGTCAAATTCTACGCCGTCACGCCCATGGTTTTCGCTGTGCTGCACCGTTTTGTAAATGTCGTTGAGAAGGTATTGAAGCTGGGAAGCTCTAATCATGCAGGCTGTAATCACAAAAGACAAGTTTGTAGGAAGAAAATGCATTTATAAACATCATTCCTCCCAATTTGTATAAGGCATCGGTGTTGTTTTGTATGCTTGTGAGGGGGCATTTTCCCCCTCAATGTTGGCTTTGCCCCATGTTTCTAAAAAGTATTGGTAGACCAGTGGCGTACCTATAATTGCGTCAAAGGGGAGGGTGGGAAACGTATTTGGAGGGGTCCACCTACCCCATGAAAACAAGTCCTCGGATTTTGGCCACTATTTTGTCAAAGGGGACCTTTTTAACTAAAATAATTAGTGATCAATTGAATTGTCATATGAAGTGGCCTAATCTACCACTATCGCTTCTGATTCGTCGGATTTCAACCCAAACTCCCCCACCCTGTTAAAATGTTTGATTTTGGTATCCCCTGATACGTCACCTCACACTGCTGAAATTACACCTATACAAATCACTTTAAAATGTAAAATTTCCCAATTTCAGACATTCCAGTTCATAGCGCCCGGTCGCCACGACGCCAACGTTCGTGCACATGCACACCCATCTTGTGCATTCGGCGCATTCGCCACACGTCGTGCGATGCTAAGGTTTCTGCTAGGCCTGCTACATTTTGCTAATTGCTGCCACATGATAGACTTGCGCCATATTTGACGTGATGGAATGCTTCGTATGGACGTTCGCTGCGAACATTCGATTAATTAAATTCGATCATTAGTTCCCTATTTCCAACATTTTATGGTGGTTAAGAAATGCGGATACCCGCTGAGCTTTGATGCACCTCATATCTTTGATTAAATATGCTCCCAGATTGGCTACCGGACCGAGGCCCTGCCTCAGTGTTCTTTGTTTTGGACCCGTTTCGTCTCTCTTCGTCTACTGATGTGTCTTAGGGCTTCAATCCATTTTTGTTAGAAGCCCAACACATTTTCGAAACCCGTGCTCGTTTTAGGGTTTTGTTGCTTTTTTGTGCTTTTCAAAGATCCTGATGTGCTTATGTAGTGCTCGGTCTTTTTGTTCGTTTTGGAACCATGCTGCTTTGTGCGGCCCCAGCCTCTTTTTCAGGCCCTTGTGCAGTCGCATGGCCCCTGTGTGCCTTGAGAGCTTCAGGTTTATTTGTTTAGTGCTCCCGGTATGTTTATTTAAGGCTGCAACGCATGTTGCGGCCCTGTCGCTTTTTGCGAGACTGTGCGCTTTGGAGGGCCAGTTGCACTTTCGGCCCCCGTTGTGCTCTTTGGGTCTCGCTGTGTTTATTTGGGGTTTCTGCCGCACATTTGTGGGACCCCAGTGCAATTTTGGGGCTTCCGTGCGATTTGTTTGGGTTCCAGCGCGACTTATCGCGCCCAGTCGCGTGGTTCCGGGGACCCAACGGTAGTTTCCAGGGCTCAACGCGATTTGTGTGGATCTCTTCTGAATTTTCTTTAAAGTTCGAATCCCGGCATTAATTTTTCGAGCACCTGGCGCCATGTTTTTGTATCTCACCTCGATTTTTGTTCGAGCTCCGGTATGTTTTTCTAGACCGTACGCGATTTGTGAAGGCATCTGATGATATGTTTGGTGCTCCGGAGCCATTTTCCTGATCCGGACAGTTATTTTTTTGGAATCCCTCCTTATTTTGGAGGGTTCCGGCTTGATTTTTTTGTGGGATACCGATGCGACTTTTGGGGTCACACTGTGCTTATATGGGGCCTTAGAGGCCAATTTTTGGGAGCCCCGACGTGAATGTTTGATGCCCAGACCAAATTTTTGGGACTACCGATGGGAATTGTGGGTCCCGAAAGCGATATTTGGGGAACCTGTTCGAGTTTGCGGGGCGCGTTGTACTTAGCTGTGACCCCAACGCGTTCTTGGCGGTTCCTGTTGCAGATTTTCGGGTCTCGGAGCGAGTTTTCTGGGCCCGCCGTATTTCTCGGGTCAGCCCCCTGCGCGAATTCTGGTGGACCGACGCGAATTTTTGGGGCCCCAGCGCGACTTTTTGGGGCCCCGGCACGATTCTTGGGAGCTTATCCCTCTTGGGAGAGAGGGTACATTTGCCCCTTTGACATGCCACTGCGGCCACTGAAGGTGTTTTTTTTCAGCCGATGACACCTTTCCGGAGTGTAAAAGCCCTCCAGGTAATTTTATTCCGGACCTGTTCTTAATTTGCCGGTGCTGGGGTCGATTCGATCGAGTCTCGGTGTAAACTTTTTGGACATCGAGTTCTATCTTTTTAAAGGTTCTTATGTGATATTTTTGGGTCCCGGTACGATTCTTCGGTCTCTCGGTGCGATTTTTTCTCTCTCGATGCCCTGACACGTTTTTCCGGTGCCAAACGGGTTTTTGGGTGACTGACCCGATTTTTGAGGCCGTAGAGTGACATTCCGGTTGATAATTGATTTGTTAGGGCAGCTGCGACTTTTGGGACCTGGTGCGACCTTTTGGGCCCCCAGTGTGATTTTCAAGGGCTGCGACGCGACTTTTTTTTAGTCCAATGCAATCTTTTTCGACCCGACGTCATTTGCTTGGATCCCTAGCGCGAGTTTTAGCGACGTCGACACTTTTTGGGCGTCCACTACGTTTTGGAGGCTTTTGGCGTCATTGTTAGGGCCCCAGAGTGATTATCCATGTCCGGATTGTTTTTCGTCGCCCCGGCTTCATTTGTGTCCCAATGAGACTGTTAGGGAACGGTACGACCAGTCGTGCCCCTATCGTGATTTTCATGGTCCGAGCGTTACCTTTTGGTACCCCAGGCTCAGCGTGATTTTCAGGTGCCCCGGCCGGCTCTTTTTGGGACCATGTCGTGATTTTCAAGTACCCCGGCACGACTCCTACAATTTCTTAGTGGCTTCTTGAAAATTATAGGCCTGCGCTCACGTCTTAGGGGTTTCGTCCCATTTCCTGGAGCCTCTTTACTAGTTTTAGATGCCTTCTCGTGTCCTACCCTCCTCCATATTCAATGGCCCCATCTCCTGTCTTGGGGGGCCTCCTCCTACATCCTGGGCCCCCTTTAACATGGCATGGGCCTCCTCTCATGTTCCAGGGGCATCCTCTGCCAAATTAGGGGACCTCCTGCCACGCCTCGTGGGCCTCCTCCTTTGTCCTGGCAAAGCCTACCCGTCTTGGGGGCATCTTCAATTTGGGAAACCTCACCTCCTTCCATACCTGCTACCACTCACATCTTATGGGCCTCCTCTCATTTCCTGAGAACTCCTTCCGGTCTTCGAGGCCTCATTCGGCCCTGGAGACCTCCTATTCCGTCTTGAGGGACTCCTCTCGAGCCCGGCAGGGGCCTCCTTTTCTCTTCTAGAGACCTTTTTCAAATTAGGGGCCTCCTCTCACGTCTTGGGGGTCTCCTGCTCTGCGTTTTGATTCGATCTTTGCCCATTTTAAGGGTGGCCTCTTATCTCCTGGTGGACTCCTCTTCTCTCCCAGGTGCCTCCTCTTCCAAATTATAAGCAACCTTTCCTATCTCAGTTCCCTTGTCATTTCCTGGGGACCTTCTTAGCCGTCTTGGAGCCTTCTTTCTCGCCTGGGAGTCATCCCTCTTATCTAATGGCCTTTCTCTCCTATTTTAGGGGCCTCCTCGTTCACCATGGGGTCTCATTTCCAATCTTGTGTCGTCCTCTTCCGAATTAGGTGTCTCCTGCCACGTTTCTGGATCATCCTTTTCTATCTTGGTGGAACCTTGGTGGAACCGTTTTGGGGCCTGTTTTTGCGTCTAAGAAACCTCATTTCATATCCACTGGCTTTCTCTTCCGTCTTAGGGCCTCCTCTCATTTTCCGGGGCCTCTTTTCCCGTATTTGGGCCTCCTTTGCAATCCTGGGGCCTCCTTTGCAATCCTGGGGGCCTCCTTTGCAATCCTGGGGGCCTCCTTTGCAATCCTGGGGCCTCCTTTGCAAACCTGGGACCTCCTTTGCAATCATGGGGCCTCCTTTGCAATCATGGGGGCCTCCTTTGCAATCCTGGGGCCTCCTTTGCACCCCTGGGGGAATCCTTTGCAATCATGGGGGCCTCCTCCTTTGCAATCATGGGACCTCCTTTGCAATCTGTGGGGCCTCCGTGCCAATTGTCGGCACTCTCTTGATTTCTGGTGCCTCCTATCATCTCCTAGGTTACTCTTTTTCAAATTAGGGGCCTCCTCTGACGTCTTGGAAGCCTCATCACCTGTGTTTGGAGCCTCATTATCCTCTTAGCAGGGTGTTTTTGTATCATTGTCCTAAATCTTCTCTCATAGGGTCCTCCCATTCCAAAATATGGGCCTCATCTGGCTGGTCTCAGTGGCCTTCTCTCATTCCTGCGGAGACCTTCTAACCCATCTTGGGACTCCCTCTTGCGTCCGGAGAAATATCTCATATTATTCCTTATTTTCTATTGTAGGGGCCTCCTCTTCCATCTTCGGGGCCTCGTTTTCCAAAGTAAGAATATCCTGCCACCAATCGGAAGCCTTCTTGTCTAACCTGGGTGGCTTCCTGCCCGTCTCGGTGGCATCCTTTTCGTCCTGGGGCCTCCTCCCAATCTCTGCCCTACGTCGCTTATTAGGACCTAATTAGATTTCACGGGAGCCTCGTTGCCAGTCTTGGGGCCTCCGTGACAGCATGATCTTCTGTCTCGTCGGCCTCCTTGCTCACCTTTTTTCCTGTGCATTTCCGGATAGGGGCCTCCTCAAATTTCAGGGCCCCCCAGTCTTACGGCAGGAGGGGCGACTGCCCCCTGCCGTGACGACGTCCCCCCCCCCCCCCGGTGGCGACGCCCCTGCTTCCAAGACGTGCTTCATGGCATGCGATTGTGCGAATCGTAGTGTTGCAGGTCGGTGCAGACCCCTGCTGCAGTTCAGCATTGCAGGTCAGTGCAGACCCTGCTGCAGTGCAGTGTTGCAGGTCAGTACATACCTTGATGCGTTGCAATGATGCGGGCCAGCGCAGACCCTGATGCAGTGCAATGTTGCAGGTCAGTGCAGACCCTGCTGTAGTGCAGTGTTGCAGGCCCTGCTTGATGCCGAGGTGGACAACATCTGAGGCAGAGTGTTAAAAAGAACATCGGTTGAATTATTGATGTGGTTCATTCACTAGCGAATCTAGGGGTGGGGGTGGGGGGCTCAACAAAAAAAACGGAATGAAAGAACGGAAGGTTTCAGAGCGCGCCTCGCGCCGAATATGTAGGGTTTTTGGTAATGAAAATCTCAAAATATCTTGTTTGATCAAGTGTATTTTTTTGTTGCTGTATCAAGGGCATATCGCATCTGTATCAAGGGCATATTTTAAGAAATTTGATCTAGGTCTTCAACGGGGACCAAATATGCACAAAAATGGAGAATGTATTAGAGATCGGCGAATTCGCTCCCGAACATGAATACATTTGCAGATCACTAGGAGTACCACTACATAACATGCCAAAATAATATTGGCACATACGGCAACTTCAGGTGATCAAAATACACGACGCTGAATATGAAGGGTTTTCCTAAGCAGAAGAAAATAAATATATAAATGCCCTAAGTAATTAAATAAATGGCATATACCTATCTGGAAAACTCTGTCCGTCCAAAAGCCATGGCTCATCCCGCTGAATGAGTCCGATGTAGTATCAGAGGCGTTCTTGAAATTGGTGTAGTTGTATTTTTAGTTGTTAAAGATATAACAGAGGAGACAATGGTAATCGTGAGCAGCCATCACAACAAAATGACGCTTCTGCTGCATGGGAACCGCTTCCAGAGCAGTGCCAGTTGTGGTGTTGGTATGTGTTAGGGCACTGTCAGCCATGAACGTCCGGGTAATTATTTGCAAAAATGGTAGGCATATTTGGACTTGGTCGTTGCCCTGTTGCTCGTGCTCGGAATAATAGCGCCGGGATCCAAAAGATCACACTGGTGCCCCAAAATCGAACCGGGATTCGATAGAAATTTAACCGGGATGTCCACAAATTCGAGCCCGGGAAATCGGCCCGTAGGCCCAAATATCGAGCCAGATGCCCTCATAGTTGCGTGGGACCCCGAAAAATACGTGCGGGAAGAATTGCGCTCGGTCGCCAAAAATCTCCCCGTTCTCAAAATATTGTGCCGGGGGCCCAAAAAGCCAGCCGTGGCCCCGAACAATCACGCCGGGACCCGGAAAAGCGATCCGTGCTCCGAACAATTCGCAAGATGACCAAAAAAAATTGTGTCCGACCCAAAAACTTGGAGTCGGGGCTTCGACAACTCGCATCGGGGTCCTGACAAATCGCGCCTGGGCCTCGAGGACTCGAGTTTGGGAACGAAAACAAACATCGCCTGATCCCGACAAATCGCGCCGGATACGCTAAAATCACACTGGTAGCCTCGAAACCGCACTGCGACTCTAAAAACAAATCCGTCGAGGCCCAAACAAAATTACAATCGGGGCCTATAAATAAATACAGTAGTCCACCGGAAGCCCGAAAACATATCTGCGCCCTCGAAAAGGCACCAGGTCTCGTAGAAAAAGAGACAGGGCTTTGAGATATGCACCAGGACACCCAATAAATACCTACACTGGAAGCCCCAAAACACACCACAAACCCTCAAAACGCGCTGGTACCCTTACAACACACCGCGGCCGCGAAGGCAGCATGAGGGCCTGAACAACAAGTCGGACGAGCAAAAAGTGGCATGGTCATAAAAAAACTATGGAGCGGTAAATAAGCACATCGGGGCCTTGGAGAAGTGTGCCGGGCCCTAAAACCGATGAGTCTACACAAAGAAATAAGTAAATAAACACGTCGGTCTGAAAAAACGCAGTGGGGGGCAAAATTGCGTTCATGCCAAAAACGCAACGAGTCCTAAAAAGAGCACCGAACCAGAGCGAGTCTCGGTTCGGTAGCCAATCTGGAAGCATATTTAAACAAAGAAATGAGGTAGATCGAAGTTCAGAGAGGTATCTGGTTTCATTTTCCACCAAAAAATGTGGGAACGGAAGATAAATAATTTCGAATTGAATTCATCGAATGTTTACACCGAACCCCAATACGAAGTATTCCATGACATTATGTATGGTAATGGTATACAAGACTATCATACGGCAGCAGTTAGCAAGACGTAAGAGGCCAAGCAGAAACCGCAGAAACAGCAGAAACGCACGAAGTGTGGCGAATGCGACGAATGCGCAAGGCGAGTGTACACGTGCACGAACGTTAACGTGGTGACTACCAGGTGTTATTGCTCAGATGCATGAACTTGGAAAATGGAACATTTTGAAGTTATTTGCACAGGTGTAATTTTAGCAGTGCAAGCTGACTTACCAAGATATATCAGAAAAATAACTTTAAACAGGGGTAAGGGGGTTTAAATTTGGTGAATTGAAGCCATGATGGTATGTTGGGCCCCCTCCACAGAAAAAGTATGGTGCCATTAAATATTTTGATTTTTAATGAACCTCTTTGAAAAAGTAGTGGTCGAAATTGTATGAATAAAAAAACCAGTAGGTTGCCCCCCCCCCCCAAAGAAAAAACCGTTTATTTTCCATCTGACGCAAATCTTATGTATACCACTCGGGGTTAGGTATGCGCCGGCACCGAAAGTTACCCCCTCCCCCGAACCTGTGGGCTAGATCCGCCAGTGAGTTCATATAGATTGAGTGGTTGATGAACGGACGTTCTGGTGAATTTCCCCTAGCGGCAGCTGCCCTGGTTTTTCGGCGGCTCAAGACGCAGGTGGTAAATGACGGATCCAAACATTGGTCACTTAACAAACACTGAAATTCCGCTGGCTGATATCGGCTTGCATAGTCACTGGACGCATCAATTGACGTCATTATCTGGACACATACAGACTGTGTCCGCAAGCTTGCACTGATGTTTCTCTGAGAATACGCGCATTGGTGAGTTATACGGATATTGGACCACACTCAGGGGCGGATCCAGGAAATATCATTGGGGCACTTGTCTGGAGGGATGCCAGTGCAAAAGTACCTGAAAATTGATTCAGCCTCGGGCTGAAAAATAGCGGTGCACTTAAGCACAACGAAGGGGTGCTTCTTCCTCTCAGACGGGCGCCTCTGCCTGAAAAGCTCGAAGGGGTGCACTCGAACCTTCCCCGAGGAGCGCTACCTTCCATGGGTGGGGGGGTGGGGGGGGCACATGCCCCCAGTGCTCCCATGCATCCGATCTTGACACTACTCTCCCCCGTTTTTTTTGTTGTTGTATTTCACCGCCGATACGGTCGAAGTCGACCCGGTTTCTGTATTCCTCCACCGATACAGTCGAAGTCGAGCTCAACCCACGCAGTGCAGTTTCATGTTATCTTCCTTCATGTTTCCCAGCGTGCTAACACTTCACAACACTTTGCTAACACTTTGCAACACAGTGTGCTAATGCGCTTTATATGACCTGGGATCCACGGGCAACATGCTGGAGCCTCCCTTTAAGTTTTCCTCCCCTCCCCTCCATAAATTTCAACAAAAAGCAATTTGTCTTCCCCTGCTTCATGGCTGAATGTGTCACTGTCCAGTCCCCCTCCCCCCTCCTCCCTGAGCCAGGTGACGCCATTCATCACATAGACATACTTACGTTAAAAAGCGAGCCGTTCATGACTATCGTCGACAGCAGTGACTTCTAGCGACAGACCTATAGTTCCTTTTCTGGCCGCTGCAATAGGTGACGCTAGCATCATGGATGACATATAGGCGCCGGCAGCTTGCAATGGGAGCAGATCAGCTTGGCCAAGTGCCAACAGTGGCGGATCCCAGAGAGAGGGGAGGTAGAGGAAGCATATGGAGAATGTGCTTCCTCCCCCCCCCATGGAACAGTGACGCACCAATGACTGGAAAATGGCACCTACCCAGCACCCGCTCCCCTCACACCAAAATTTGTAAGCCAAAGGTGCCCCTCTGCAGGTACAAAAGGCGCTCCTGCAGAACGCTCGAGTGCACCCCCGCCTTGAAACTTTTATCAGGCTGAATTTTGCCCTTTAGAAAAATGGCATCTCTGCGGAGAAATGGCGCCCCTTCACGTTGCTATCTACGATGGTTGAAGATTATTTGCAAAGCTGTTGTTACAAGTTGCAACGATGGCGTTGCCAAATAAAAATGTTGGTGTCGCAGAGCAGCCGTAACAATGTGAACCTTGCGAATGTTGGCATTGCATCCATACCTACTAGTTGGCGTTGCAACGTCAGTACTGCCAATACTACATCATCAACGGTTGAGAATGTAGCATTCGCAGTATTGCCGTCGCATTACAATGCGCCGTACGTGGAGGTTCAATCCATTGCTGCGATCCAGGCTTTAATTGGCAACATATGTAGGGGTCTCTGCTGTCGGCAGGGTGTGGGGTGTATGGTGAGGTTCCGATGAGTGGGTTTTTATCCGGTTGTGAAACAGAAGCAAACTGGAAATCTCCCTTTTTACGTTTAGGCGCCAGTGTATTGGTGTTGCGCTTGGTCCTCCATCACTCCCAACACTCATTCTCCCAACCCCAGCGGGATTGGTGTTGTGAACACTACTCTCCCATACACGTATTTATAGGATGTGCGAGATCAAAGGTTTGTGGACCACTATGTAGGCAAGTGAGTGCCACTCGCTCAATTAGGATGAACAAAATTTATCAGAAAGTAAATGAATATTTATGTTTTTGTCGGATTGAATGGTTTGCCCCCAGTTGGGGCTTTCTGGTGCAAATAGTAGCATAATTGTGTGCAATGGTACCGCACGAAATGGATGTCTGGGTTGAGGCCGAGGTGGCTTTCAGTGGTCCTTAAAGTTGCCTGACACATTATCTCTACTACCTGACTACATCTCCATTAATTTTGTCATTCGCTCACATTATCCCGCCCCGTCCACTCTTACCTTCTTAATCCTTAATAAATCGCTTGGTCCCTAATTTGTTTTTTTTTGCAATTAATTTGCACCATATGAGCACAATATAGCATGTTCAATATTTGACCTGGGAGTTCCGCGTTGACCGTGATCATGCAATTGACCTTAGTCCAACGTATGTGTGCTATTCGTGGTTATGGCAAGATGCAAAGCGTACGTCTCCACCCAATGACTTTGCGCCGCTTTACATTGAAAATGCTTACACTAAAATCGGAAGTTCGTCAAATCGGTCAATTTGTGTTCTTTGGTGTTGCCTATGACGGCACATATACCTAGCTGAACATAACTGCCTGACTTATCTGACCCCATCTCGCTAAGATTTATGGTTGTCGCCATAATTAGCTAAATGGGCCTGAAACTCTCCAAATTACGCAGGGGTGGGGGATGGAAAAGTATGTTCCCCTGTCCTAGTCGGACACCTTCGGCTCCGAATCAAAGTGGGGCGCCCCTTCAACAACATTGCTGCAATATTAAAATTACAAAGATGTCACATATCACATCCCTGAATCCATTTTCGTTCCCCGAAGTTTTCTTGTGCATAAACCGGCAGATTTACTCAGCAAAACATTATCGATTGATAACATAACAAGACAGCATAACAGCACACATACAGCTAGACCACTACTCAGGTAGGCATCAGCAAATGCCACTACTCTGCTCTGCGTACGCCGTGTATTGCATGGATATAATAATTGCCTTAATTGGGTATTCATTCAATCATTGGGTACATGGTTGCCGGACAAGCTAAGCAAGCACAAATCACCGCGGCACAGCAGTATAGACCGACCAATCACTGTGTCGCACCAATAAGGCCGACCAATCACGACACAATGAGCATGGTGCGAACCAATCGCAGCGCTCCGGTGGTAGTGCAAACCAATCACGAAGCGAAGATATCATGGACCAATCGGACAATGGCATAGTGGCACGTTTTGCTAATCACAGCACATCATTGTGAACCAAATCACTGCGGACCAAATGCACAACTCGACAGCGTCTGGCGCTTTATCTTATTGGGAGTCAGCACGGGTGTAGACATTGTGGATGGTTCCACTAATGCGGGTAGCTCGTCGTCATGTCTGATTTGCACCGCCTCCATGCCTGATTGCACGGCATACTTCAAACATGCACGCATGCTGAAGTGATACACTTCAGGCCGATTTGGGAACGTTGATGGTCAGCGGTCGGTCTCGCACATGCAGGTGGGTAGTCCACCACTATTGCTGATTGTAAATGGTGGTTATCTGGCAATGACAGGGCTCCATTTGAATATATAGGCATATAACATGAATATCATATTTCAGATATTATGCTGACAAGCAAGTACATACTAAGCAAATGTCTAGATTGCAGGTTGTTATCTACAGCGACTATGCTCCCTATCTGACAATATGCTACGTGCCCTAAGAGTCACCATACAATTCGGCTATAGACGCAGAGGCAGCACTTAGCACTGGCACGGCTGTCGTTCGCCTCCCACGTATCACCTTCCGAGCCGGGTCTGCACCGTGGAGCAGTGTCGGCCAGCCTCAGGGCGGCAGGGGTGTGCACGTGCACACACAGCTGGTTTTAAAAGTCGGGTCGACGGTAGTGGTTGGCGCCGGCTGGGTGGTGGTTGGCGCCGGCTGGGTGGTGGTTGTGAGGACGGTGCACCTGTGTGCCAGTCCGGCCGGTCCGATGATCGTGATGTCGTCAACCGCAATGTTGTCCTGGGCGCCGACACTCGAAGCAGCGAATATCAGAATCTGTGTAAAGTAGGGCTTCGGTGAAGCGCTGCGCTGGGCTGGTACCGACTGGACACGTGGTAGATCACCAACAAAACTCGTGCGACAGATTACGGCTGATGTTGCGAAAAGGAGATAAGGACAGTGTTGTTATGTAGGCACCAGCGGACACAAAAAAAACATTAAGTTAAGGCAAATCGGGTGTTGTAGCCAAGGGAGTTTATGCTGCACGTGCAGCCGTAGAGGCAACCAGAAGACTAGTTCAAAGAGCCAATGTACAAAATAGCAAGCAAATAAATATTTTCGATGTATGGTCCAACTTTCGCAATGAATGATCAAATTTGACAGCACATAATTTTAGCAGTCTAAAAGCACCGGTTTTGCCGTCTGAAAATTATTTGGGGGTCAAAACACATGAAGACAACGGGCGGGTCCAAATGGATAGGGGGCACACTCCATCGGATCCCATATTAAAAGTTGAAATTGACGACCTTCCCCACTGCCGACCTTCCCTCGCTGCCGGACCCACTGAACAGAGCACTGCTCAGGGAGCCCAAAGCGAGGCTGCACTTTTGCTGTAGTCCGATTTTGTGTCATCGTCAGTTTAAAGAAAGTAAAAATTTGAGAATTCATCAGTTTGAAGAATGCTGAAGGTGCCCATGAATGTAATGCTGAAGGCACCGGTGGCCCAGCATCACATCCGTGACACAGCGCACTGGGGGTGAAAAGGCTGACTACGTCGTCACGCACAAGGCTAACTAGGTCGTCATGCATAAGGCTGACTACGTAGCCACACATAAGGCTGACTACGTCGTCACGCATAAGGCTGACTACGTCGTCACGCACAAGGCTGACTAGGTCGTCACGCATAAGGCTGACTACGTAGCCACACATAAGGCTGACTACGTAGTCACGCACGAGAATGACGGGATTGGGAACTCCCCGCGGTGCTGTAATGACGGGATTGGGAACTCCCCGCGGTGCTGTAATGACGGGATTGGGAACTCCCCGCGGTGCTGTAATGCTGCCGCTCTTTGACAAAACCTCTCTCTCTCTGTCTCTGTCTCTGTCTCTGTCTCTGTCTCTGTCTCTGTCTCTGTCTCTGTCTCTGTCTCTGTCTCTGTCTCTGTTTCTGTTTCTGTTTCTGTCTCTGTCTCTGTCTCTGTCTCTGTCTCTGTCTCTGTCTCTGTCTCTGTCTCTGTCTCTGTCTCTGTCTCTGTATCTGTCTCTGTCTCTGTCTCTGTCTCTGTCTCTGTCTCTGTCTCTGTCTCTGTCTCTGTCTCTGTCTCTGTCTCTGTCTCTGTCTCTGTCTCTGTCTCTGTCTCTGTCTCTGTCTCTGTCTCTGTCTCTGTCTCTGTCTCTGTCTCTGTCTCTGTCTCTGTCTCTGTCTCTGTCTCTGTCTCTGTCTCTGTCTCTGTCTCTGTCTCTGTCTCTGTCTCTGTCTCTGTCTCTGTCTCTGT
>JAOTOM010002107.1:0-67500 GCA_034440615.1 Ashinkailepas kermadecensis | reverse complement strand
TTGCTTTGGACAACACGCAATCACTCGAATTTAAGAGGTAGATGTCACTAAATGTGGTAAAAATGAGGCACACCGCGCTGGCATGGGTGTTACCGAGACCTACAATCAAGGTGCAACAATCCGGTGTGGACCAAACACATCCAGATTAACTGGCGACAGGCAATTAACAAGCAATTAACTGGCGACAGGCAATTAACAAGCTATTAACTGAGGACAGACAATTCACAACACAAAAGTAGAGTACCGAAAATATAGCGAAACTGACCAATTTCTAATGATGGGATAAATATTATTAGCATGGATCAAAATGCAATCATCCCCATGAAAATCACTGCTTCCTTTTGTTATATTTTTCAGAAAGTTTTTCGGGAGGGTGTTCATGAGGTTCGAACCCCACAATGTTGCACCTTTCAACACCTCCATTGGTTGGTTGGTTATTGGTTTTACGACACGTCGACCGTTGAGTCATATAGCGTCGCCAATCTCTCACGCCGATTGGTCGCGGGCGAAGAGTAGCGACAGGTGAGATTCGAACCCACAATCTTTCGATTGCGAGACGAGCATCTTACCCCTAGACCCCGCCCCTCCAACACCTTCATAAAACTTCCTCAAAATGAGACGTGAACACCACTGAAGAAAATACTCCCAAGATCTCATGAGCGGGGAAGGTCTAACAGCAGACCCCACCAGCATCCTACAACTTGAAGACTGTTTCCTCTCTACGGATTGCATTGCAATATACCTGCATATTCTGTGCATTCTTTGCCTGAGCGGTCATAAACCCGCCAGATTCCACCAGTGCTGGTGACAATGGAGAGTGGAGGCGTTCCTTCAGCGCACACTCCCTGGCAGCCCGGACAGACTCACATGGCGGTGCTATGTGTACAGCGGAGTTATGTCCAGTCAAGTTCCTGACCGCCATTTCCTCATCATCTCAGTGCTCGTACTGATGCAAGAGTAAGCTACCGATGCACCCGAAACTACTGATGCCCCCGAAACTACTCCGACGCGCTCAACAGCCTGACGGCTGGCTGAGCAACAGAACCGATGTCAATAGACGCCAATTTATTTATTAAACTTCACAATGATATGGACTATTCATCACACATTGGGCAATCTATGGCACATCTTGTATTTTCACAATAATAAAAAACAATTACAACTCTTCAATTACACAATAATAAAAAAACAGACACAGCATACGCATTATCACTACGCCGGTACGTTCGATAAAATTAATGGTAAGCTCGGTTGCGCCAATGAGCTACTTCGGTAAGCGAGAGGACAACGCCCAGGACATACACCGACACATCGTTTCTGATTCCGTAAACACAACATATAAAACGGTGAAAATACTCTAGTTAAAACGTGCACACGATATCAAACAGGTACTCCCATTACATATAACCTCCAACCTCTGCGTAGCAGAAGTGCACGTGCCCCTTCGTCACCGTACGACGCGCTGTTCGGCCGCGCAGTGGGACTGCGAGTGGTTTGACCTGTGTGATCTGCATGACCTATGACCTGCGAGACTTGGAGCAGGCAACGTGTTCACGTCCGGCAGGATGCCATCACATCATTCCGACCTTGGACGCAACACACACGGAACTGTCCGGCTCAGGACGGGGGTGGTCAGCGTCAGCCAGCACGATGCTCCTATCTTATCGCGCATTGGTGTGTTGACTGTTCGAGGGCCGAGCGACGTGCGCTACTGCAAGCACAACCGACACAAGCCAAGTCTGGGCGGCACGACGTCGTGCGGCGGCCAGGGAACGACCACCAGCCAGGCGTCCAGCAGGTCGACATCCACGCGCTCACGGCGACCCAGCGCCTCTCCTCGTCAGCCGCCGGACGGCAGCGCGACACACAACACACAACACACAACCACGCGCACCTCCAGCTGGCCGACCACCAGCCAGGCGTCCAGCAGGTCGACATCCACGCGCTCACGGCGACCCAGCGCCTCTCCTCGTCAGCCGCCGGACGGCAGCGCGACACACACGACACACAACACACAACCACGCGCACCTCCAGCTGGCCGACCACCAGCCAGGCGTCCAGCAGGTCGACATCCACGCGCTCACGGCGACCCAGCGCCTCTCGTCGTCAGCCGCCGGACGGCAGCGCGACACACAACACACAACCACGCGCACCTCCAGCTGGCCGACCACCAGCCAGGCGTCCAGCAGGTCGACATCCACGCGCTCACGGCGACCCAGCGCCTCTCCTCGTCAGCCGCCGGACGGCAGCGCGACACACAACACACAACACACAACCACGCGCACCTCCAGCTGGCCGACCACCAGCCAGGCGCCCAGCAGGTCGACATCCACGCGCTCACGGCGACCCAGCGCCTCTCGTAGTCAGCCGCCGGACGGCAGCGCGACACACAACACACAACCACGCGCACCTCCAGCTGGCCGACCACCAGCCAGGCGTCCAGCAGGTCGACATCCACGCGCTCACGGCGACCCAGCGCCTCTCCTCGTCAGCCGCCGGACGGCAGCGCGACACACAACACACAACCACGCGCACCTCCAGCTGGCCGACCACCAGCCAGGCGTCCAGCAGGTCGACATCCACGCGCTCACGGCGACCCAGCGCCTCTCGTCGTCAGCCGCCGGACGGCAGCGCGACACACAACACACAAAACACACAACCACGCGCACCTCCAGCTGGGACTCGCGCTCACGGCGACCCAGCGCCTCTCCTCGTCAGCCGCCGGACGGCAGCGCGACACACAACACACAACCACGCGCACCTCCAGCTGGCCAACCACCACCCTCCAGAGGTCACATCCACGTCGCGCTCACGGCGACCCAGCGCCTCTCCTCGTCAGCCGCCGGACGGCAGCGCGACACACAACACACAACCACGCGCACACCCGCGGCAGCGCACCTCCAGCTGGCCGACCACCAGCCGCACATTTACTCTCAGCAACACCGCCGGACGCCGCCTCCCCTCCCGGCCACCGTCCCACCCACCCTACCTCCCGGCAACTGTGCCACCCTACCTGCCGGCAACTGTGCCACCCCACCTGCCGGCAACTGTGCCACCCTACCTGCCGGCAACTGTGCCACCCTACCTGCCGGCAACTGTGCCACCCTACCTCCCGGCGACCGTCCCACCCCACCTGCCGGCAACTGTGCCACCCTACCTGCCGACGACCGTCCCACCCTACCTGCCGGCAACTGTCCCACCCCACCTGCCGGCGACCGTCCCGCCCACCAGCGCCACCGACCGGCTACGCTTCACAGACTGCCCACGTCGTTGTAGCGCTTCAGCTTCGCGGGGAAGTCGTCCTTGTAGAGGACGGGGTCGGCGCGAAACTGCACCGTGCGCAGCGGCATGCTGCCGAACGCGTCGACAAAGTGCTGGATGCAGACGGAGCGCTCGATGAAGTGGTCCTGGTTGGTGGACAGGTCGCCGCCGCTGCAGTCGGCCGACGTGCACTTGAACTTCTTGCGCGCTCCCACCTGGCGGCCACGCCCCGGACGGCACGTCAAGGCACGGCAGCACAGTGGAGCACGGACGGCACGTCAAGGCACGGCAGCCAAGTGGACACGGACGGCACGTCAAGGCACGGCAGCCCAGTGGGGCACGGACGGCACGTCAAGGCACGGCAGCCCAGTGGAGCACGGACGGCACGTCAAGGCACGGCAGCCCAGTGGGGCACGGACGGCACGTCAAGGCACGGCAGCCCAGTGGAGCACGCCGACCACACGGTGGCCACAGGGAGAAGGGCGCATGCATCACAGGTGTGTCTAGGGTGGTGGGAAATGCTGGGCTTGCCCCAAAGTGGCCGATCTCGAGCCAGAAGTTGGTTCAATCAGGAGATTATTGAAACCGGTTCACACATTATTACGAATAGTTTTAAAACGATCCATTCATCTATGGTTACCCGAATCACATAGCCTTTTCAAACTAGTATTTTCTAAATACATGGGACCATTTGAACATTAGCAGCTGGATGTCCCTGTTGCATTCACAACATTGGATATAGTGCATAAAGGGCTAAGCAATACCCCACGAAAAAAGCATCTGGTGGAAGATGGAAGGCACAGTGCGTATATTAAACGAAAAATCGAACCAGAGGGTAAATTGCCCAAGACATCCACTCATTCGGGACAGCCATATCACGAGACAAAACCCTGGGAGCACAATGCTCGATTGCTGGCGAAGCTGGTGGACCGTATCACTCACCGAACACATCAGCATTCTTCACCAACATACCCCATACTTCTAGAAGCATGACGTCATTCTGACTACCACCCATCCATAAGCACTTGCTTATGTACTTATCTATATAATGTAACATCTATAAGCACATCTTCACGATTACAAACAGTAATTCACGTACACCTCGTAATGCCACCCCCGGTAATGTGGTGTGATCTATGTGGCCTGCTATACAATACCAATTCATAATACAGACACCACTCCCCCAAAGCAGCGAAATATGCAGTTATAGTTTCTGAGTGCCATATTGGTTCCAGACTCCTTTTAAAAGAACGAACCATTTTAAATAGCATCGCTTTCACGGCTACCTCCGACATACATACTCTTTTGGACACCACACACCTCACAAGAAACTACTATCTGAGCACTGGGGTAACGGGGATCGAGGCAGTGCGGAAGCAAGGACCGCGGTAACGTGGTCGCAGATGACCGGGTAGCGCGGGGCTCTGGTCGAGGCAACGCGCGGCGACTGGGGCATGACTGGCGCCGCGGCCAGGACCGCAACACTCGCCTTGATCGGGGCCTTGCCGGTGATGTTGCTGACGAGGAAGTTCATGGCGATGTCCTCGCAGTTCATGTTCTCGTCCACCCAGTCCTTGACGCGGCCCGGCAGTGTGTGCGTGTAGCGATAGTTCCAGTACTGAAACACGCCGCCAGCCGCACCGTCACCGACACCGGCAACACGTTCTGCCGCCGGAACTGGCCAGTCACGTGTACGCCACACACCTGGTGCAAATCGCTAGCTTCGCTCATGGCAAGGATGCAAATAGCACGCGCAGCAACGAATGAAGTGTAAATAGGAACATGGGCCTTGCGTAAGACAACATATAGCGGAGATTCTGCTGAAACTGAGACACTTTTAGATTCCCCCTACGGGCACGATTGGCGTCTCCCAAAGGAAAAAAATGCGGGATAGGAAGATAGCAGTAGAGTATAGCAATGCACAAAATAAGCCTCGGAGGTAAATAATTACCAGGCTACAACAATCCGCCAGGGCTCTGTCAGCGATCTTTGAAGGCATGGGCCACGAATCTGCCGGCGATCGCCGTCATGTTGGCTAAAAACGCCAGCAATACTGGGCAAACGATGGGTGCGAAATTCGCCGGCAGCAGCACCCGCCACCGGACGGCAAGAGCAGCGCCGTCGGCAGACATCCGAACCGATCCGTCAACCAGCGGTCGTGCGGCCGGCGTCGGCACCGCGCCGGGCGAGCGCGCGACAGCCAGGCCTGACCTTGTGGTAGAAGGCGGCGCCGGTCAGCACCATCGACAGGTCGCTGGTCCACTCGGAGTCGTAGCCCCAGCTGCCGGTCACGCTGTTCCACACGTGGTTGCGGGACGGGAAGCCGACGATGCGGTCGGGAAACTCGCGCCACACCTGCCGGCCACGCCCGGCGTCACACGTTCCGTCACACGTTCCGTCACACGCTCCGTCACACGTTCCGTCACACGCTCCGTCACACGTTCCGTCACACGCTCCGTCACACGTTCCGTCACACGTTCCGTCACACGCTCAGTTCACGTTCCGTCACCCCGTCACACGTTCCGTCACACGTTCCGTCACACGCTCAGTTACACGCTCCGTCACACGCAGCGTCACACCTTCCCGTCACACGCGCGCCACGTTCCGTCACACGTCCGTCACACGCTCAGTTACACGTTCCGTCACACGCAGCGACCGTTCCTCACACGAACGTACGTTCCGTCACACGCCCGTCACACGCAGCGTCACCCTTCCCGTCACATACGCGGCGCCACACACGGCGTCACATCTCCTGGCCTCGTGCCCGGCCGTTCAACCACATGCATTGAATACGCCTAGTATCTAGGCAGGTCATGCATCCAACCATCGGGTACTAAACAACCTCACTTTTGAATCTCGGTTGGACGGTTGGAAACTCGCGCCACATATATTGTGCACACTCGAAATTTTGAGCACACGCACATGCAGTCACAAGACACGGGGTTGGCGCCGCCTTCACCGTGCACCACCGCACCACAAATCCTGATCATTCGACCCCCACCGTCTCACTACGCACCCTACCTTCCACTACCCTGCCCCCCTCCCCGGCGCCCGGTGCCAGACGGAGCCGTACCTGGTAGCCGAACTCGAGCTCGTCGCTGGTCAGCATGGTGATGTCGTCGTCCAGCGCCAGCACGCACTCGGTCTCGATCTCCTCGTACGGGTAGAACCGGTTGCTGAGCCGGTTGGCGCCGGTGTGCACCACCTTGAGGGGCTTGGCGATGCGCGGCCACATGCCGACTGCGGGGGAGGGGCGGGGCGGGGTGTGAGTCGTCGGGGCGGTAGGCGGGGGTAGGCGCGTGGGGAAAAGTGATGACGATACATTTTTTATCGATGGCAAATAGTTTGGCCTAATCATGACAGCCTGAACTTGAAGAGCACATTCGGTGAAACAGTGCATGCCATTTAGCTGTTGTGCTGCCAAGCAAGTTATGCTATAATTGATGACAAGTTACCAAATTAGGTTTACAAGATACGCCACTCGATAAATGGTTTGGTGCGACATTGGTCAGCACTCATCTATCCTGTCCTGGCAAGACGGGTTTGAGACCCTATACGCACCAGCATTTAGTATCGGACTAAGATCATCTGGCAATTAGCGAGAGTAAATTCAGGATGAGGTAGCAGGGCAGCAGTGTTCTACCGCTGGGAACATGCTGGACAACCTTTCAGTTAAATTATACTGCTAGGTTAAAATTTCCTTATCGAGTGATAGACTTAGAGGTGTACGCAAAAAGCTCTGCTTTGCATGCACCTTTACTTCATAAACCGTCCCCAAAATACTAAAATCAAGTGACTACTTTTAACATTTGGTGACCTGGTAGCCGCATTCAGCTTTGTTGGACATACTAGTAAAAATGACTTGGTCTCCGTTCCCCTGTAGCGACTTCAGCCCGGGCTGCCGTGATTCCGAGCACAGACATGGCTACCACACGTTCCATTCAACAGCCGCCCGATACTCCCGCCACATGTCTCCGACACAGACTCCCGCCACATGTCCCCGCCCCAGACTCCCGCCACACGTCCCCGCCCCAGACGTCCCGCCACACGTCTCCGCCCGACTCCTGCAATATGTTGTCTCCGCCCCAGACGTCCCAATGGCACACCGCACGACAAAGCGCCACAACAGCCTGCGGGCGGCGAAGGTAGACTTCCACCCCGATCCCGCCAGTCTAAAGTAGACTCCGCTAACCAGAAACGTAGATTTCGCCGATTCAACCAGATATCAAACTGGGCACGTATGCATTCCCCAAAAAATATGTACTCCCGTCAAGGACGTAAAGTACTCATGCGTGTACCGTGCATGGGTACCGGACCGACGCCGGGACAGCAGGGACCGCAGGACGAGGGATCGTGCATAGGTGTCGGACGAAGCAGGGACCGAAGCAGGGGAAAACTCGACTCCATCCACTTCTTGCTTCGCGTCCTCACGCCCTCTTGGCGAGCTTACCACCGGGCGGCGCCTTCTTCTGGTTGTTCCACACGACCAGAACCTTGGTGAGTGAGGGCGTCAGTGCCACGGCCTCGATGATCTGGTACAGGCTCTCCAGCCGGTCGTAGGTCAAGATGATGGCCGTGAATCCCTGAGTCCGCGGCGATGTGTATGGAATCGCCAGCGGGTACCCGGGCGACACCTGTCGGAAGTGTATGGAGTCAGTGGAGATCCGGGCGACACCCGTGGGAGGTGTACGGAAACGTCAGCGGGCATCCCGGCGACACCTGTGAGAGGTGTACGGAGCCGTCAGCGGGTATCACCTGTGAGAGGTGTACGGAGCCATCAGCGGGTACCCGGGCGACACCTGTGAGAGGTGTACGGAGTCAGCGGAGATCCGGGCGACACCTGTGGGAGGTGTACGGAGCCGTCAGCGGGTATCCGGGCGACACCTGTGAGAGGTGTACGGAGCCGTCAGCGGGTACCCGGGCGACACCTGTGAGAGGTGTACGGAGCCGTCAGCGGGTATCCGGGCGACACCTGTGAGAGGTGTACGGAGCCGTCAACGGGTATCCGGGCGACACCTGTGAGAGGTGTACGGAGCCGTCAACGGGTATCCGGGCGACACCTGTGAGAGGTGTACGGACCCGTCAACGGGTATCCGGGCGACACCTGTGAGAGGTGTACGGAGCCGTCAACGGGCATCCGGGCGACACCTGTGAGAGGTGTACGGAGCCGTCAACGGGTATCCGGGCGACACCTGTGAGAGGTGTACGGAGCCGTCAACGGGC
This sequence comes from Ashinkailepas kermadecensis, assembly GCA_034440615.1. Taxonomy (NCBI): domain Eukaryota; kingdom Metazoa; phylum Arthropoda; class Thecostraca; family Neolepadidae; genus Ashinkailepas; species Ashinkailepas kermadecensis. The sequence continues at coordinate 59,016 of JAOTOM010002107.1, read as the reverse complement.
ATCCGGGCGACACCTGTGAGAGGTGTACGGAGCCGTCAACGGGTATCCGGGCGACACCTGTGAGAGGTGTACGGAGCCGTCAACGGGCATCCGGGCGACACCTGTGAGAGGTGTACGGAGCCGTCAACGGGCATCCGGGCGACACCTGTGAGAGGTGTACGGAGCCGTCAACGGGTATCCGGGCGACACCTGCGAGAGGTGTACGGACCCGTCAACGGGTATCCGGGCGACACCCGTGAGAGGTGTACGGAGCCGTCAACGGGTATCCGGGCGACACCCTGAGAGGTGTACGGACCCGTCAACGGGTATCCGGGCGACACCCGTGAGAGGTGTACGGAGCCGTCAACGGGTACCCGGGCGACACCCTGAGAGGTGTACGGAGCCGTCAACGGGTACCCGGGCGACACCTGTACGAGGTGCACGGAGCCGTCAACGGGCATCCGGGCGACACCTGTAAGCAGTGTTGGAAATATGGTCCTTTTTTGGAACTTTTGTCATCCAAAGAATTATACACTCCCAAAAAAATACACTCCTTACATTACATGATATATCGTGAAGAGCCTTGTTTAAACAGCAATCTCAACCAGCTGTCATAATCCAATAGTATTATTGGATTGTGATGAAGCAGAGGATGCAGCATGCTCCAAGGGCCTATAACATATGGTAATCAACGGCTGATAATGAAAAACCCTTCTAGTTTTGGTGCTCTTCATCTTGTCCAGGCATGTTATGTCCTTGCCACAGCAACTTGGCAACATCATTGAGGATAATGCACATTTGTTATTTCAGGTGACCATGAGAGCTGCAGCAACATTCCAAGAGGATGCAGAAGTGGAACAGAAAATTAGATGCAAGCAAGACTTAGACGAGTTCCAGCTTGCTAGCATGTGCAACAGATGACAGCAGATGCTTAAGGATCACTCTGCAATCTGCATACAACATTAATACCAATGTATTTGTTCCATGAAATGGTGCAGGTGGTATGCAATTGTCTGAAACATGTGAATTAATAAACAGCCATGCCTTCATGTGTACATTATTCATTTGTGAAAATACTGGAATCAGCAGTGTTCAGAAGAAGGCAAGGCTAGACAGAACTAGAGAAGTCCCTACACAACTTGCAAATCACAAAAGCAATCACATCCCCAAAATATTTGTGGACATATATAATGATTTGTCATGGCATAGGAATGTTCAGGAAGCTGCAGGGACAAAAAAGCCAAATAATGGAGTTTATTGGGGTATGAGATGGGGTGCACTTCACAATTTCCTGAAACATTTTGTTAGAGCACAACAATGCTTGTGAGTTACTGTATCCGTGCATTGAAGGGGACCAATCCCGTATTCCTGAAAATATATTGTCTCACAAAAATGAAAGCTTTATTTCCAAAACAAAACAAAACAAGCTGAAAGGTTCTTCTATCCAAATCCAACACATTAAGAACACACTTATGAAAATACTATTTCCAGGTCATGGATGTTTATTTATGAAAATTATTGGTGAGGGGGAAATACATGAAAGGCAGGGTGAAATAGATTGGGGGCACACTCCATAGAGTCCCATGTAAAAAGTTGAAGTCATTTGAGAAGCAAAGCAAACATTGAGGGTCCACTTGACCCCCCCCCCCAGAATATAAAACAACCCTGTCCTAGGTTGTGCCACTGCATGCATGGGCACCAACAGAGGGATACAGATGTGCACCACTGCAAAATATAAGGAATCACAATTTTGCTATGGCTACCCATACTTCTCAACATTAAGCTGATTGTGCATACATCATTCTAGCTAGGTAGCTATATTTCGGCTTTGATACTGAAGTTTACACTGACAAGAATAATTAAATTTCAAGAAACCTCAATTGGGCCTCAGTTCCTACGTCGGCCGATACTACACGAAATCAACTATTAGTCTCACTACCTGGTTCATGAATTATCGGACTATATCCCATCATACAACTCACGAGGCTTATCCCAGCCAATAATTTCAATGGCGAAGATATTGATAATATATACGTAGGTCGTTCCTACCATGGTTCGCGATGCCTACAACGAGCCTCTTTCGTCTCTTTCCATCCAGTGGGCAACTCGGTGCATACAAGAAAAATTCCTCGCCAAGTGAAAGAAACCTCTATTCTCGGCTCGCCTAATGAAGGGAAACCACCATTCCCAGACTGGCCAGACCCGAACGGCGCTTCTTGGATTCGATGGATTCGCGGCTCTCCAGCTCCCACTCCGGTCGGAGCTTTTTAAACTACGGCCAAGAAAGGCCATAAATAATGCATTCCTTTTGTTTCCTTGAAGATTGAGATGTTCTACATAACTTGACATGAACAAAACTAATCGTTTTGCATCCTGGACCAGTCCAGAGCAATAAAACAAAAAGATATCCGATGGATTTTACGCAAGAAAATTACCTAAATGGTACCAAAACGTTCTTCAAATCTGGTTACATTTTACAGTCAAATGGACCACCATATAACCAGAAATTTCAGTGTCCTTCCATTTCATGACCTACATTGTTTAAATACACCACAAACTGGTGGCAATAATAGTGTTTATGCCACTCCAACAACTAATTTCTCCCACTCCGGGAAAATGGAAATTTAGCCGTCATGTTCTTATACACTGCTAAATGAGGGGTGGTTAACAGCCGCTTACTGGTCTTTCGTCAACTCCGGCTGACTGTACGGAGGCTGCTGATTGGCTTAATGGTTTGAACTCAGCCAATGGGATGAAATCTTTGTTGACAAAGGTAAAAGAGGAGCTTGTCTCGATTGCATTAATTTGTGTGACAATGTAACACAAGTCGCTAGCCCTGATGCTGGCAGCGACTTGACTTGACTTGACTCGATAGGCCTTGCCCTGATGAAAGTTAAGATTGTTATTTTTCTGTTTTCGTTCTCCTGAGGTGTGCGCCTCGGGGAAAAGAGTAGGTGCTGTGGGAATAGTAACTGGTAGGTGCTGCTTTATTATCTTCTGTGACTCCTATTATCTGGCATACTCCTTGTAGGAATTGTTTTTTTTTCTGCCGATGCTATTGCGGCGAATATGGCTAATTGCTATTAATGCTGGCTTTCGATTGGTAACAGTTGAAGCATGCTTATCACAGGTATAAATTTGTACACTTTTGTTGTTGCCAATGCGACATAATGATTTCCAAATTTAACATAATGCCTATGGTGGTGCATGGAATGAATGGATTCAAATTTTCTATTGGAAATTTTTTTTTAAGTCCTGATACATTATTTTTTTTAAATCCAACCATGCCATGGGCATTCTTCATCAGCACAGGGTTCAGGACCAATCTTTTTCCATAAGGGATATTGAGGTTTTGTGGTTCCTGATGTGAAAGGCATAATTCTTGTTCATCATCACTTTGTTTCTATTTGTAAATTTGCAGTTTAGGGTAATTTTGGGTTATTGAAATTCCTATTTCCAATGCCATGTTTAAAAATGTGGTTTACATGGTGTGACCACTCACTTCCACTATAAATACATACTTTCCAGTTGGCAGGCAAAACAACACCAATAAATGGGCTTGGAGTTGGGTAATATAGTGTAAAAATTAAGTTGCAAAAAAAAAGTGGCATAATCTACCCTAACCTAGCCTAACCTTCAATGCAAAAAGAACAATTCTCTTTAAAAAGGAAAAATTTCAACCAGTATTTTTCTTTAAAAAAGCAAATTAAAGAACATAACCGGACATAACCTAACCTTGCCTGGTTCATTGTTGAAAAACAAATTATTGAAATAGACAAAAGCATTGGATATGAAAACTTGTCCAACTTAAGAGTAGAGCCCAACTTATCATAACATAACAAAGCCTAACCAATTTGTTTGCTTCATGGAGGTAAACTGTGTAAGACGTGTCTTGTGGATACCCTAAGCTTGAATAATATATTTCATCATAGTAATATACCTCCATACCTGAAGTTGAAATATATTCAAACTCGCATGGAAAATCAATCACGATTAAATGCATCACTTCTTGCCAATGACAGTATATTTAACACTTTTCCAGCACCACAACACAGATGACTGCTATGTGATGTTTGTATTCTCAGTGAATACTATTTTTATGTGATCCAGCATCAGGCGGCATACTTAGGCTGTGTGGGATGAAACACCTGTAATGTATGCTTCTTGAATGGAAACACAAGACTTTATTTCTTTGTCTCAGTAATTTGTAATCACCCCATGGTTACCAGGTATTATGCGCTCCGTAATTGCATGAACTCAAGGAATATACACTGCGAATCCAAGAACGAGAAGTGAAAATCCAACACTGCCTGTAAGAGGTGTACGGAGCCGTCAACGGGTATCCGGGCGACACCTGTGAGAGGTGTACGGAGCCGTCAACGGGTATCCGGGCGACACCTGTGAGAGGTGTACGGACCCGTCAACGGGTATCCGGGCGACACCTGTGAGAGGTGTACGGAGCCGTCAACGGGTATCCGGGCGACACCTATGAGAGGTGTACGGAGCCGTCAGCAAACATCCAGGCAGGATCAGAAATGCAGAAGCAGCTCCTCTCAGTCTGGCCTGTCCCTGTCGGACGGAGTAGTTCATCTCCATCTGCCCGACCCATACCAGACAAGCAGCTACTCTCCGCCAGCCGGATCCCTGCCGGACAGGGCAGCCCATCGGCGCTCCATCTCGCCAGCACTCACCAGGTGAGGCGGGTCGTTCCACTGCTCGTAGGAGCGGGCGGCGTGCGGCACCACGCGGTCGTTGATGATCTGCAGCGTCGTCAGCGCCATCTTGCCGAACGAGCACAGGTACGTGTCGTACACCCAGCCGCCCTGCAACCGCATCTCGCGCCGGCGCGAGTCGGACACGTCTGTTCGGCGCGGGGAGACGGACTGTCAAACGGGGATCGTGCAACACACACATTCACCAGGGAAAACATAATTCCGTCGATTGGAAACGCATAACTATGCCACTTTGGCGGAAACAATGTGACAGACATTGGAATTAAAGTTAGTATGTTAACTCCTTGGGTCAAGTGGTAGGGGTCGCTACTCTTCTAACAAGGCTGAAATTATTACACGTCACGGGCGAAGTGAGCAGAAACTCTTCCACAGCTTCGAAGTGTCACATTCCCATCTTGCGTGAGAATGTTCTAGGTTTCGCAATTGCGAGATCGCAATCGGGACCGTACACGAAATGTAAACTCGGGGTAGAAAGCACTACACACCTACAGTGTTGTTGCAACTTGGCAACGGTTTACCTTTGTACGAGTTTAAAGCTATATGATTCAGAGTTTTAAAACAGAGCCGACAACACCAAAACTTGGAAGGAAGTTCAGCACACACCCTGGTACATTTAGCACCATGCCAAACAGTATCCACCAGACACTGGTATACTTAGTGTCATGCCACGCAGTGTCCAGTACACACCCTGGTATATTTAGTGCCATGCTATGTAGTACCCAGCACACCCCTGGTACATTTAGCACCATGTCACGCAGTGTCCACCACACACCCTGGTACATTTAGCACCATACCAAGCAGTGCCCAGTACACACCCTGGAATATTTAACACCATGTCACGCAGTCCCATCGGAGAATGCAAGCTGTTTCTGAAACAGCCTAACACCGTGCTCTACAAGAGTTCAGTGTCGGCTTCTGCCTGTTGCCGGCGACTCAGGACTGCACCACGGACCGCCAGAGTCCGACACACTGAGGAAACAGGCCGCCACGGCGCCCCGACACCAGCCTCAGCACTGCACCACGGACCGCCAGGGTCCGACACACACCGACAATCCGAGGAAACCGGCCACCACGGCGCCCCGACACCAGCCTCAACACTGCACCACGGACCGACAGGGTCCGACACACCGACAATCCGAGGAAACCGGCCACGCACGGCGCCCCGACACCAGCCTCAGTACTGCACCACGGACCGCCAGGGTCCGACACACCGAGGAAACCGGCCACCACGGCGCCCCGACACCAGCCTCATACTGCACCACGGACCGCCAGGGCCCGACACACCGAGGAAACCGGCCGCCACGGCGCCCCGACACCAGCCTCAGCACTGCAACACCGACCGCCAGGACCCGACACACACCGACACTCCGAGTGAACTGGCCACGCTCGGCGGCCCGACACCGACCACGCAGTCCCAGCGCCGACCCACCCCAGACAGCCGAGGCGAGAGGTTGGAACTGAGGGTCAGCAGCTGGGACGCCCACCTCGCAGGATGTCGGCCAACCGGGGCAGGTCGTCCTCGTGCACGCGCACCGCCAGCCGGGTCCAGTCGAGCACCTCGGAGAACGGCAGCACGTACAGGTCGGCCGCCACCACGGGCACACAGCCGACGCGCAGGGCGTCCAGCAGCGCCTCGGGGCCCAGCCATGCGCCGCGCACCACCACGCAGAACTCGGCCGCCTGCAGGACACGGGCACATACACAATAAAACACAGCATCTGCAATGCGGCTGATAAGAAGTGCAGACCGAACCCAACGTGACGTTTTGCTCTGATTAGATACATTTAGTCCATTACCTACTGTATTACCTACTGTGCCGATTTTGCTGGTGCCCTGTTACGAGGTTGTGGCGACATGGCGTTGGTACCCTGTTGCGAGGTCATGGTAACATGGAGTTGGTGCCCTGCTGCGAGGTTGTGGTAACGTGGCGTTGGTGCCATGTTACCACATGAGGTAACATGGCAAGAGATGTCATCAGAGGTGGCATCGCCGCAGGTTGCCGTGGTTACATGTGCAGCAACATCACAACAGAGAAACACCACACAGCAGGACCGCGCAACCGGCTGATCGCATACACACCACGGGATAGAGGCGACACCCACCTGTAGAGTCTGCCAGTAGAGGTGTGGGAGGCGACACCCACCTGTAGAGTCTGCCAGTAGTGGTGTGGGAGGCGACACCTACCTGTAGAGTCTGCCAGTAGTGGTGTGGGAGGTGTCACCCGCCTGCAGGGTCTACCAGTAGAGGTACTCCGAGTGCCACCCACCTGCATGGTCTACCAGTAGAGGTACTCCGAGTGCCACCCACCTGCAGAGTTGGCCAGTAGAGGTACTCCGAGTGCCACCCACCTGCAGAGTTGGCCAGTAGAGGTACTCCGAGTGCCACCCACCTGCAGGGTCTGCCAGTAGAGGTACTCCGAGTGCCACCCACCTGCATGGTCTACCAGTAGAGGTACTCCGAGTGCCACCCACCTGCAGAGTTGGCCAGTAGAGGTACTCCGAGTGCCACCCACCTGCAGAGTTGGCCAGTAGAGGTACTCCGAGTGCCACCCACCTGCAGAGTTGGCCAGTAGAGGTACTCCGAGTGCCACCCACCTGTAGTCTGCCGGTAGTGTTGTGGGATGCGAAATCCACCTGTACAGTCTGCCGGTAGAGGTGTGGGAGGCGCCAACCACCTGTAGAGTCTGCCGGTAGTGTTATGGGAGGCGATATCCACCTGTGGAGTCTGCCAGTAGTGATGTGGGAGGTGTCACCCACCTGCTGGGTCTGCCAGTAGAGGTACTTCAAGTGCCACCCACCTGCAGGGTCTACCAGTAGAGGTACTCCGAGTGCCACCCACCTGTAGAGTCTGCCAGTAGAGGTGCTTCAAGTGCCACCCACCTGCTGGGTCTGCCAGTAGAGGTACTCAGAGTGCCACCCACCTGTAGAGTCTGCCGGTAGTGTTGTGGGATGCGAAATCCACCTGTACAGTCTGCCGGTAGAGGTGTGGGAGGCGACACCCACCTGTAGAGTCTGCCAGTAGAGGTGCTCGGAGTCGCCGCGACAGAGTCGGCGCGGTCGGCCGACGCACGGCCGCAGCACCACGGTCCGCCCCGACTCGTCCTCGTCAGCCAGCGTCTGCAGAGTGCGCACGTACTCCGGGTGCAGCCGAGGCTGGGCCGACACCAACAGCCACCGACTGCGAACGTGACACGTGTGCGAACGTCAGACGGCTGTTGGCACCGTCATTCGCCTGCCGGGACCTTCAGCTGCATGGTTGGTCGGCTCCCGGAACCTCCAGTCACACGGCAGATGGCTACTGGGAACATCACGACGGTTACGTAGACAGTCGGATGGATACTGGGGCCGAGGTTCGGTTATTTGGACCTCCAGTCACGTGGCAAGCCGGTTATAAGGACCTTCAGTTACACTGATAGTCAGCTAAAGGGACTCAGACACACTATTAGTCGGCTACACGGATCGTCAGCCATAACGATGATCAGCTACAGGGACTGTCAGCCACGTCTACATTCCTGGACTTGAATTCCTTAAATACATTCCGTGAAAGATGACAGCATTCCGCAATAAACAAGTGTTTATGTCATGGAGAAAATATACCGTACCCATAATAGCCATAATAGCCACTGTACGTCGAGGGCATGTATCGTGAAATAAATAAATAAATAAATAAATACCCCAATGGCTAATTCCGGCGTTCAGAGCTACGTTATACTTGCCACATGCCCAACTTTTTCGACGGCATTGTTAGGTTTCGTGCCCGAACCTGATACCCTTCACTCTGCTAGAGATTAATCGTAGGACACTAACTTCAACCGCAACCACGGTACGGCACCGCAACTCACGGCTTGCGGCTTAAAAGCTGCCATTAACATTCGAACACATCCACAGGTCCGACAGCAGCGCGGGCCCGCCAGTGCCGCAGGCCACTGACCGAGGTGCCGAGACGTCGGGTCGCGGCGGCGGCTCGCCCTCGTGCGGCCCGTACGCGGGCAGCGAGACGTCGAAGCCGTGCCGGTACACGAGGCTGGAGAGGCCGGCGCCGGCCAGCACGGCGCGGCCCAGCCGCTCTCGGCCCGACGCCGGCCACACGCTGAACACCAGGTGGTTCTCGCCGCCCTGCCAGCTGGTGCGCGACACACACACGGCGGTCACACAGACAGCGGTCATACATACACAGCGGTCACACCGACACAGCGGTCACACATACACAGCGGTCACACAGACAGCGGTCACACATACAGTGGTCACATATACAGCGGTCACATATACACAGCGGTCACACAGACAGCGGTCACACATACAGCGGTCACACATACACAGCGATCACACATACACAGCGGTCACACATACACAGCGGTCACACATACACAGCGGTCACACATACACAGCGGTCACACATACACAGCGGTCACACAGACAGCGGTCACACATACAGCGGTCACACATACAGCGGTCACACATACACAGCGATCACACATACACAGCGGTCACACATACACAGCGATCACACATACACAGCGGTCACACATACACAGCGGTCACACAGACAGCGGTCACACATACAGCGGTCACACATACACAGCGATCACACATACACAGCGGTCACACATACACAGCGATCACACATACACAGCGGTCACACAGACAGCGGTCACACATACACAGCGGTCACACATACACAACGATCACACATACACAGCAGTCACACAGACAGCGGTCACACATACACAGCGGTCACACATACAGGGGCACACATACACAGCGGTCACACAGACAGCGATCACACAGACAATGGTCACTGCACTGCTACCACAGCTCCGCCAGGTGTAGTGGAGGGATAGTGATCAAACTATGCTAACACCGAGTTGTAGAACTTAGGAACGCCTATATTACTGTCATGTAATGACCTTCTTAACGTTCATGTACGCATCCATATGTGCACACAATAAACGCACAGACAAACCTGGACACACATAGTACAGCACAGCCTGAACAGAACAGGACATAAAGGCACATTACACCATGGTATAGCACCGAACAAAAACAACAGAGCACAGCACGGCACAGCAGAGCACGACACAGCACAGCAGAGAACGGCACGGCACAGCAGAGAACGACACGGCGCAATACAGCACAACCAGCAGGAACACAGCACAGCACCGAGTGCAGCCGGACGGACCACTCACTGCGGCAGCGCGGCGAGCGCCAGCGCCGTCTCGTCGCGGTCGATTCGGTTGGCGAGCGTGTCGAGCGACGGCAGCAGCAGGCACGCCTCGTGCGGGTCGTCCGTGTAGAACGGGCTGGCCTGCACGGCGCGCAGCACGTCCAGGTACTCGGCGGACAGCGGCGCCAGCCGGCGTCCGGCGGCGTCCACGTGGCGTGCGTACGGGTACACGTAGACGGCGACGCGGTGGCGGTGCGTGCCGCCGCACCGGTACACGTCCAGGCAGGTGAAGTGGGTGCAGTTGGGCTGCGAGAGCGCCGGCGCCGGCCCGGCCGGCAGCTGGACGACGGGCGCCGCGTGCAGCAGGTCGGCGTGCAGGCGCAGCGCGGCCGGCGCCGCCGGCCGCAGCAGGCTGCGCGCCAGCAGCACCAGCTCCAGCAACGCCACGCTGATGAGCAGCAGCGCCGCCAGCGAGAAGTAGAGCCGCGCCGGCCGCCGCCTCCGTCCGCCGCTGCCGCCGCCGCCGCCGCTCTGGCACCGCTGCCACTCGGGCAGCGCGTGCGCGACGCTCATGGCGCCACCGCCACCGCCGGAGCCACCAGTAATTTGGGTGACCTGAAGTCAAATCATGACATCAAGCCAAGGTGCACTTCCCTTTTTCTATTTCATTCATACTTCCAAGCCTGATAAAGCTAACATGGTGACATGGTGCTAACATAAAGCTAACATAAAACATGGTGTATATACATGATAGAATGCAATTCCTCCTACAGGTATGCCAAGTTACAGGTTTATATCAGGTCAGGTCATGAAGTATGGCTGAAAATGTGTGCCAGTCTCCCTTCTTCCAGGAAATGACAAATTGTTGCATGGGCCCATAGTCATTTATCAGACAGAAATTATATTAAATGATGATATCAGATCATTTGCTTGTGAATATACATGTTTGTAGGTATTCTGGGCCATTTGATGTCAATGGCCCAGGTGGCCTGATGTGATGTGACCTAAGTTGACATTGTTGCAGCAAATTGATTTATAGTCATTTTTGGTGCTGATTTCTAAATATACATGCATTTTATCCTAAAATCATGCATATATGCAGCAACTGCAACTATTGCCACCAGTGCTGGCACCATTCTACTATATTTTGGTCATGCAAATGTCCTTTGACCTAACATGGAAGGTGGAAAACATCGGTACCCGGAAAGTGCATCAAAATTGGTATTGCATCATTCTAGGGCATATCCAGAAATTGCTATGGGGACACTTGTCTGGAGGGGTTCTGGAGGGGCATGGGTACCACTGCAAAAGTATCTGAAGGGGTGCCTTCTTCTGGAATCCATTGAGCATGGCTGCACTTGAGGCTACCCAAAAGGGTGCCTTTTCCCAGCCAAAAGGGTGCCTTTTCCCAGCCAAAAGCGTACCACCTTCCATGAAGGGAGGGAGGAAAATGCCTCCAGTATCTGCCTCTGCATCAATGAATATTCAGTTCTGGACATATGCCCTCATGCAAATTTTGTAAACTTGAAGTTCTAGGAAATTTTCATTTCTTGGAATTTCTTGTTCAAATGCAATGTTTATGAAGGTGCTTAAGATGATGTGACCACTTGTTTCCTCTGCAAATGCATACTTTTCAATTGGCAGGCAAAATAACACCCAAAAAGGGGCATGGAGTTGGGTAAAATAGCATAAAAGGTAATGCAAAAAGAAAGAAAAAATGTAATACAATCTAACCAAACCTACCCTAACCTTCCATGCAAGAAACACATTCTTTTTTAATGGCAAATTTCCAAACATTATTTATCTATAAAATAAAAATAAAACATAGCCTAACCTAGCCTAGCCTTTAGAGAGAAAAAAACTTGGAAGTTGGAAAATGTTGCAAAAATTATCCAAAAAAGCACAAATATTTGGAAATTGTTTTTTTCTTCAAAAGCAGCTGATGCTATGTTAGGTTAGGTTGGGGTAAGCATTTAATTTTGAGAATTTTCTGAAAATAAATTGCTCAAAATCTATCTTATTTTTAGGGACCACTCATATTCTGTGCTAATGCTTACTTTTCAGGTTTTGAAGAAAATAATACCAAAAAAGGGGCTTAGAGTTAAGTAACAGCATAAAAAAATGTATTAAAAAAATGCAACATAACCTAACATAACAGCCACAGCATGTGGAGGGCATGTATCATGAAATAATAATAATAATAACCTAACCTAGTCTAACCTCCCTTTGGAGAAAAACAAAATCCCCCAAAAAATTATAGAAATTTGAATCAATTTATATCCTGCAAATTTATTAACTAAAAAACTAACCAAACCTAACCTGACAAGCTGGTTTGAAGAAAAACAATTTCCTATTTTTGGGGCATTTTTTGGTTGAATTATTTCATTAATTAAATTCCAACTTAAAAGACCTAAGCTAACCTAGCCCAACTCATTTGTTTGCTTTATGGAGGCAAATGTGTGTAAAACATGTCTTGTTACCACCTTAAAGCACAATTATACCTTTAAAAGTATGTATTTGCAGAGAAAATGATTGGTCACATTACCTATATTCAGCACATTCATAACACTGCATTAAAAGAAGAAATTCGAAGGAATCAGACATTACCTTGAACTCCAAATTTACTGTAATGAATTCGTAGTTTAATGTAGGTAGGGAGGTAGGCACCTAGGTAGGTGCCTACCTAGGTAGGTAGGTATCTTAGATTTGTGCCAACAGTGGTATGATATCAGTCAGCTTTATCTGGATGTTTCCTCAATTACTATATCGCCTTACCCAATTTTTCAACAATTATGGCAAACCTCTGATGCCAACCCTTGGATAGATGTTTAGCAACAGATACAAACACAGCAATCAAAGGTTCAGGTAGATATTTTAGAAAGTGTTCCATAAATACTTGGCAGCTCTGTAGAATGACGACATTTTCTGAAGTACAAGTTCAATGACATACAGTTGTACACATATAGACATCCAATGTCAGTTTGCTTATCATCTTAAGCCATGGAATTAACATACAAGCTGATCAACAATTAGATCACTTGAAGCTAGTCATAGACATCTGCTAACTTTATTTTTGCATGTTCCCCGAATTGTTACATGGCCTTACATCACAAACATTATCATGTTGCAAAATGTCATAAGTTGTATGTCTGAAAAGTCAGAAGGCCAACAGATGGGTATTTGTTTAACCAGTGAGGCTTCCAAGGGTGAGTCTGAGTTGCCCACCAGATTCATAATTGTCCACTCAATAGAACGAATAGTAATCAACTGTACGAATCGCAGGAGACAATCGGTGAAATATTTGGAATAACCTACAGTATTTTAAAAGCAGGATTCTCACACGATCTGTAACACCCATGTTGAATAAATGTTTTTGTTATGTCTTATTGACATTAATTTGGTATGGAAGAACAGTATGTGAATGTTCAACAGTAAATCAAGGTGCAACAGGCTGCAAAAACATAATGTGCCTGAGAAGAAAAATAGCTTTAGTAGCAAGTTTAGTTGTATCCATTTAAGTACGAAATTGCTCACATACGTCATGAGATGCCAGGATAATATGTCTTTTGCCTCTTGATCGCCGTATTTGTAGCGCCTAAAATACGCTTCATAAAAACATATTGGGAAGAAGTAGATAATTGGAGGGAGGAGAGTACCCATTTAGATACGGGTGCACCTACATACCTACATAGGTACTTACATACAGAAGGAGAAAGTGAGTATTGTCATGGTATGTGGTGATATGTGCCTCTTCATCTTGGTATCTGCAATGGCTTCGGTGCAAGCAGCTTGAACAAACAAGAGTAGATGTGCTGATCTGTGGAAAAGACATCTACGGAGAAATGGGGATTAATTTGTATTAAAAGGTGTTTTTTTTTAATTTTCTTTGGAATACAATGTTTATGAAGGTGACTAAGATGACAGGACCACTTATTTTCTGTGTAAATGCTTACTTTTCGAGTTGTGAGCAAAATAATGCCAAAAAGGTGCTGAGTGGTAAATTTGTCTTAAAAGTTTTTTTTTAAAAATAATTTGTATTCAGAATACCATGTTTATTAAGGTGACTAAGATGATGGGACCACTTATTTTCTGTGCAAATGCATTAAAAAAATGGAACAATGTTTTACGTAAAAAAAATTCCAACTTCAAAAGCATAAACTAGCATAACCTAACCAAACCTAACCCATTTGTTTGCTTTATGGATGCAAATGCATGAAAACAGTTTTCTTGTTACTACCTTAAAGCATAATAATACTGAAGTTTTTTTTAATCAACAAAAAATTGATTTGTTTTTCTTCAAAAGCAGCTTAGGCTAGGTTAGGCTGTGTTAGGTTTCTTTTTAATATTGAGAATTTTCAGAAAATGAATTGCTTGACATTTTTCTAATTTTATTTTTGGTATTTTTTTATCCAAAGGCAGGTTCGGCTAGGTTAGGTTAGGTTATGGGTATTCTTCAAGTATTGCCCCTCACACTTCTTTTATCTCAACAATGTATCCAAACCATCATCAGCTAACTGGCAGTCAGCTGTTGGTGACGTCACTCAAATGTACTGACACCCCCACAGCTGGGTGCACTGAATGATCCAAGGGCATCACCAGGAATATTTATAAGGGTCGGGTCAGGTTAGGTTAGGTTAATGTTAGGTTAGGTTTTCACCATCGTGAAATAGCACCTGCACACCCTCCCCTCTGTATGTTCGAGGATGTCACCAACAGCTGACTGGCAGTCAGCTGACAGTGACTCGGATGCATTGTTGATATAAAGCAAGTGTGAGGGGTAATACTTGAAGATTGCCTAGGTTATGTTGCATTTTTGTTTTCTTTTTTTAACATTTATTTTCATGCTATGTTTCCTAACTCAAAGGGTATTATTGTTCTTTAGGATGTTCACAAGACAAGTTTTACACACATTTTGTCAGTTTTGCCACCATGAAGCAAATAAATGGGTTAGGTTTGTTTAGCTTAGGTTAGTTTACATCTTGTAACTTGGAAAATTTATCATTAAAAGTAATAAATTGAAAATTGGTTTTCTCCAAAAGTGGGTTATGTTAGGTTAGGTTAGGTTGGGTTAGGCTTTTGATTTGAAAATTTAAGGAGAATAGATTGCTTCATATTTTATTTGTTGATTTTTCGCTCCAAAGGGAGCCTAGGCTTGGTTAGGTTATGTTGCATTGGTATTATAGTTTTGAAACGTTACTTTTTATGCTGTTACCCAACTCAAAGCCCCTTTTTGGTGCTATTTTCCTCACAAACTGAAAAGTCAGCATTTGCACAGAAACTGAGTGGTCCATCATCTTAGTGACATTCATAAACATTGTTTTCAAAAGACAAATTCCAAGTATTCATAAAACACCTTAAAGCACAAGTTTATCAGACAGGATTGTCAGAAGGCCCACTTAATATTGTGTGGATTACAACCATGCAATCTCAATAGCAGGGTTGAATTTGTATTCTGAGATACTTCATGTGCAGAGGAAAACTTTTTGGTCATCCCATTTGGAGAGGACAGTCGTTTTTCTTTGTGTGATTACAAATTCCATTTTCTACTTTCCAGTCAGTTTTGGGAATTTTTTCACAAGTACCTGGCATGCTTACAGTAATGGATAAACAGCAACCTTGCAACAAGACAAATGAGATTATAATTTTATGGAATGGATGATGTTCTGAATGACTAAAAGCTATGAGCAGCCTATTTTTGCAACCATGGTCAATAGGGTCAACAGTGAAGGTATTGAGGAGGTGAGGGCATGATGTTATTGCATTTCAGGAAGCTTTTCTTCTTGGAAAGTACTAACCTGAGCGCGGCGCCGCGAGCAGACGCGTCTCGGTCGCTCGTCCAGCCTTTCCCTCGCCCTCTTTGTTGCCTTTGTATATAGGGTGTGAAACTCATCAGAGAGAGTGAGTGAGAAGTGAAGCAGAAAAAGTGAAGTGTACCAGAAAAAAAGAAGAAGTGAGATATCGGCGAACCAAAACCGGCGTACCTATACGCTACAAGTGCGCGAAGTGGCTGAACTACTTAGTTAAATTTCTTCTGGTTATTCCTGACGGAAATTGTGCAGTGATTGGACAGTGATTGCACAGCGACTGGATTTTCTTAACTGAGTGAGTAGAGAAGTGACAGCGCCTTTATCTATATTGACTTTCCTTGCTCAAATCATCAGCTACTACCCGTGGTTAGTCTTCTTTCCGACACTGCAGCGGAGAAGGCTGACGGACTAACGCCTTGGTGCCGCTCGGAATTCCTGTGCCTCCAGCAATAGTACTCTTCATCGTCTATCTACAGCTCTACCAGTTTTCATCATCCACACGGACATCATCAGGCTGCTGCTATCCATCGCCCTCGTTCAAATTTTAACCGCCTTCACGTCCCCCGGTCACCCGGGCTCGCCACGGGCACGCAGCCGTCCCGTCCGTGACGTCATCACCGACGCCGCGGCCTTAGCCGCCTCCGCCAGTCACCAGCTGGCCCACCCCTCGGCCAACTGGACCGAGGGGAGCGTCACCGTTATCAAAACAACGCCCAAGAAAACACGCCGGGGCAGGCGCGTCGCCAGGGGCGGCAGAAGACGCGGATCGCGGGGCGGAACAAGCCATGTGACAGCTCAGCAGCACAAAGGACAGCTCCACCTGGGACTCGTCAATGCACAATCTATCAAACCTAAGCTACTCGAACTACACAACGACCTTCATGGTCCGAAGTGGAAAAGTGGTGAAGTGGTCAGAAAAATGGCAAATGAAATTTAATTTTGATAAGTGCAAAATCATGCATGTAAGTAGGCAGCATATCAAGGCTCCATACTTGATGGGTGGCCAAGTACTGTCTGTGACTCAGCAGGAGAAGGACTTAGGTGTTATTTTTAACACAAAATTGGGGGAATCAGAACAGACCAAAGAAGCCAGGAAGAAGGCACTAAGAATGCTTGGGGCAATAAATAGGAATGTATCATACAAAAGTGAGGAAGTCATCAGGAAGCTTTATTGTGCATATGTCAGGCCACATCTGGAATATTGTGTCCAAGCTTGGTCCCCTAGTTATGAAAAAGATTGTTGGCTTTTAGAGAGAGTACAAAAGAGGGCAACAAAAATGGTGAATGGTATGTGCAACCTGGCATATGAGGAAAGATTGAAGAAATTGAATATGTTTTCACTTAGATATAGAAGGCTGAGAGGAGATCTCATCGAGGTCTTTAAATTTGTTCATGGTCAGGAACAAGGTTATCTCAGAAAACTGTTTGAATTTAACAGAAATGATGCAATTAGAGGTCATCAATTCAAAATTAAAGTTAATCACAGCAGGACAAGGTTAAGACAGTCCTTCTTCACCAACAGGGTAGTAGAACACTGGAACCAGCTGCCAGAAACCATTGTCAGTAGCAACACACTGAACATCTTTAAGAACAGCATAGACAATCATTATAAGAATAGGGGGCTTGTTTTTCTGTATTCCAGGGAGAGTTGATCAACACATTTGATGGACAACTGGTTCAGTGTACAGAGTGCAACCAAGAAGGGCCCTTGTGGCTCATAGTTGCACTGATCTTTTTATGTCTTTATGTCTTCATACTTACTCTCTGGACCTGGGTATTGTATTATGTTGGTGTATGAATGTTTGTTGCGCATGTGTTCCCACTATTGACCACAAATCTATCCTTTCTTTGTAAATATCTGAGTTATACCCAGACTGTCCATAATAGCCCCTATACGTGGAGGGCATGTATTGTGAAATAAATAAATAAATAAATAGTTGTGGTGACTGAGACCTGGCTGCGCCCAAGCACCCCCACGCGTCTCATTAACTTCCCCGGTTACCAAGTGAAACGCGCGGACCGGCCCGACTCTAGTGGTTACGGTGGGGTGGCGATTATCGCCAAGTCAGCTGTAACTATTACCGTTTTGAAAATTTATACGCCTCCGAACTCTAGCTCCAAACTAGAATCACTCTGGGCCAAAGTCAAAGGGAAGAGCGGAAAGCATTTCATTCTGGCGGCAATCTATCGGCCACCTCGTAACACTCTTCCTGCTTTAAATGATGACTTCGCTGAGCTCGAAAGACAGGTTCAATTGGCGACACTGAACTTTACCGGCACTTTCTACCTCGCAGGTGATCTAAACTGTAACCTTCTCGACACGGCTAATAGCCCCAGCAAAACACACCTGCTTGAGTTCATCAGCAACTATTCACTTACCGTGACAGTGCAGCGCCCTACATTCGCCACAGGCTCTTTATTGGATGTCATCCTAACAAACTCGCCCATCTCCGTCGGCAGAACCAGAGTGAGTTTCTGCCACTACAGTCCTCATAAATTTATCATATGTTCCATTAAAGTAAACAGGCCTGCCTCAGTTAACACCGTAATAAAATCACGTTCTTACGGACGAGTAGATACCTCGGAACTGACTCTTGACCTTGGTGAGATAGACTGGGTCCAGGTCACTGGGCGCATCTCAGTAACGGACAAATGGGACACCCTGCTGAAATTGCTGACACCTATTCTCGACGAGCACCTGCCCCTCAGAAACATCAAAATTAGGAACCCAACAGCACCATATGTCAGCGAAGCTACCAAACAGCTCATGCACCGGCGAAATGTAGCTTTGCACTTGCAAGACAGAAGCACAAGCACATACTTAACAGACAAGTTCGCTCAGCTATTAGAGCTGACTGTAGGGACGATATTAGCAGAAAGATATCACAGAAAGGCCCATCAGCTGCGTGGCGTGCTATTAAGCCCATTATCGACACCAAAAAAGGCTCTCATAGAGTTCAACCCCAGGTCCTACCTGAGCATCTAAATCAATACTTTGTTAGTGTCGGACCTAAGGTATCAGCAGAGGTCAAACGCCAGGCCAACATGTCAGAACACACACCTCCCAGTTGCGGGCTATCACGCGTCTCTACCAGCTCCTACAAAGTATCACCCATATCCCTCGAACAGCTAACCAAAATTGTCATGGATATGAGGAGCACAAGTGCTTGCGGACCCGACGGGATCTGTATTAAGGTCATCAAATTTCTGTTCTTTTTATGGGAGAAGTGCTGCTCGACATTATAAACACATGCCTGACAACAGCTGATATCCCCTCCAATTGGAAACAGTCAATAGTAACTCCCATTCACAAATCAGGAGATCCTTCGGATCCCTCTAATTTTAGGCCCATCTCATTGGTTCCGGTTATCGCCAAAATCACAGAGAGGGTAGTGCAGAAACAACTCTATCACTACCTGAACGCAAACCACCTACTGGCCCAAACTCAGCACGGCTTCAGATCACGCCACTCTTCGGAAACCGCTCTGATTTCAGTCTCGGACAAAATACTAGCAGCAATGGACCGTTCGGAAGTAGCTCTCCTTTGCATTCTGGACCTCAGTAAATGCTTCGACGTAATATATCACACCAAACTGCTCACTAAACTAGAACTCCATGGAATCGATACTGACTGGTTTAAGGCTTATCTGGGAGGTCACACGCAGGCTGTTAGCATCTCAGATCAACGCGGAAACAGGCATCTCTCCTCCTTTCTTCCTAACAACATAGGTGTTTTTCAAGGTTCATCACTAGGTCCACTCCTCTATTGCATCTTTTCGAACGACCTCAGTTTGCACGTCCCGGTAGCACACGTCACTCAGTTCGCAGACGATACCCAGGTCCTCATCTCCGGTCGCAAATCTGGTCTCCCAAATCTGATAAATCAGATGGAGACATCTCTGAACCAACTATACGACTACTTCCTGGATAACGGTTTGAAGGTAAACCCGACCAAAACTCAGCTTCTCACGTTCGGATCGCGTCAGAATCTTCGCAATATTACCCCGATACGAGTGTGCTTCAGGGACGCCGTGATAGATGAAAGTCATTCCGGTAGGAACCTTGGGGTGACATTTGATCGCCACATGTCGTGGGATTCCCATGTAGCTGTTGTGGTCCGCAAGTGCACTGGATTCCTTCTGGCCCTGAGCCATCTGCGTCACCATCTGCCAACCAGTACCCTCTTCACTATAGTCAATAGCCTAGTTATATCAAATATCCGCTACTGCATATCTGTTTATGGGAACGGGTCGGCAGCAAACATCCACAGACTAGACAAGATCATTAACTTCGCCACTAGAGTCGTGTCAGGTCTACGGAAATTTGATCATATTTCTGATGCCCGTAACGAGTTGGGTCTTCTCACCGCAGCTGATCTGCATCTATTTCACAGCCTTACTTTGCTCCACAAGATCATTCTGACGGGTGAGCCAACGCACATTGCCGGTCAAATCTCTGCAAACTCTACCCTGCGAAACCGTCATACGCGTGCAGACGACCACCTGCACCTGCCAGCCATACACAGAGAGGCGGGCCGCAGGAGATTTCTCTACTCGTCTGTCTTCCACTACAACAAACTCCCTACTGAAACTAAAACATTAAAGCTGTCTAACTTCAAGAGGCGTGTACGAGCTTATCTCCACGAGCAACACTAGCCACACAAAAAAAACTTACAAAATATATTTGTGTACACCATGCACTCACATTTAGGCCATCGCTTTCATATCACTTCCATAAACTACTCGTTTACAGCTCGTGTTGCAAGCACGGTGTGTGTAGTGCAGAGAGTGATATGGGTATTGTATTATGTTGGTGTATGAATGTTTGTTGCGCATGTGTTCCCACTATTGACCACAAATCTATCCCTTCTTTGTAAATATCTGTGAGTTATACCCAGACTGTCCGTAATAGCCACTATACGTGGAGGGCATGTATTGTGAAATAAATAATAAATAAATAAATATCCCAATTTATTGTGCAGCTAACAAGAATAAGACCAACCACAAAATGTGTCATTCTGATGCAGTATTATTTATCAACTTGCAATTTATCAACAATGCAATGCTGATCATGATCTTAGCCATGATTCATTTGTGTCTGCCATGATACTTCCGATTGTATAATATGCAAACATATGCAAGCATGCACAGATGCAATCAAGCATTCACACAAACATTGGCACATGTAGGCATGCACAACAATCCACAATCTATAATAGAAAAATGAAGAGCCAATTATCACAGCATATGTAGCTCTAGGAAGGTTCCTTCCAATTGTTTTGTCATTATTTTTCATTTGTATTGTTTAGCTACTTCTTGCAAAGTGGTGAGTTTCCAAAAATATTTGGACAGGGGATGAAGTTCAATGCCCAAACACATCTAATTTCAAATTGGGTGTAATATTATTTTTTCTCCCTGTTGAAGAGTAACATAATTGGGTTGTGTTCATGACCTCAACTGATATGATAAAGGCTTCCCTTGTTGTTTTAGACCCAAGATTCCTGAACTGGCCATATGTCGTGACAGACTTATAGATGTATGTTATTGTCAACCTGCCTGCCATGCTAGCAAAGATGTGTGGATGCCGAAGGCAATGCTCTTGATTCTGCATTTGAAAATTGATCATGTCAATTTTCAGTCAGGACGAGCATCCAACCAGAACTGATCTGAGCTAGCTGGAGCTGACCCCATCTGGCTGGTGCTGGCCAGGTCCAGCTGGAGCTGACCCGAACGTGCCAGAGCTGAGCCTGTCCGACTGGTGCTGGCCCCATCCGGCCGAAGCTGACCTGGTCTGGTCGGAACTGAGCCGTCCGGGGCCGGTGCTGGCAGCCCCATCCGGCCGGAGCTGACCTGGCCCGGCCAGGGCCGACCGCGCCCGCCGGTGCCCGAGCGCGGCCACCATGTACCGCGACTGGGTGTCGCTCAGCATCGCCGTGCACGACCGGGAGGCGGAGACGCGCTCGGTGCTGTCCCGGCTGCCGGCGCCGGCCGGCCACACGGTGGTGGCGGCCGTGGTGCGCAGCCTGGCCGGCACGCTGGGCATCACGGCGCCGCCGCAGCCCAGCGCGCTCGCCGCCGACGCGGAGGTCGACTGGTGCATGGAGGTGGGTGTGCTGCCCTCCCTCCCCCACCCAGGTGGCGGGGCATGTGCGTTGGGAGTACAGCGAGTCACTCGCATATAACCCGGATTTGGATTATAGAAATTTGTTTCTGTTTTGAACCGTTTATGTCACAGAAACGGTTTAGCTGTACTGGCATGGATCTAGGGGGAATTGAATAGGGATTCACTCTTCACTCCCCCATAGCATCCAAGTAAGGGACACCCCCTTGGGATCCCTGTGCCACCTCATGACCCCACTTCCTCTACATGCTAACCCTTAGGAGTTTCCTCCCCCTTTGTAAATGCATGGTGCCTGAAGTGCCTAAATAAGTATGCAGGCAGATTCACAAAAGTGCATGCCCAATGTCCTTGGCGTTTTCAGGTTTCACCTCATACCTGGTCAAAAATATTTAAAAGAATATGCAGCTTAAGGATTTCCGGACCAGCAAAAGGCCTTATTGTAAATTATAAGCTACAACTTGCCTCAGCCCCTGCCCTCCACTCGACAACTTCCTTGAGCAAACCAAAGGTGACGTGCTTTCGACCCACAATCTGCGCCCCTTCAAGTTGTCACCCTACCCATTGGAATTTGCCTCCCTTAGGAAATTCCTCGATCTGTTCCTGCCACATGCCGCCCCACCGCAGTTGCCTCCTCCCCTTGACAAGTTACTGGATCTATATGTGCCTGAATAAGGACACAGGCATGACACTTGAAAGCACGTGATACATTTTTGTTCTTGAAATTTTCATATTTTCCCCTCTTGATGGTAAACTTCTTGAAGATAGCATGCAGGTTAAATCATTTCCAGGCTGAGAAAAGGCTCTAGTGAAAGTTTCATGCCCACCACCCCCAACTCCGTCATCCCTTCCCGTTGCTATATCATCGCTGTGTAACCTTCCCACCCATGGCATTATCATCTACGATCGGTGAGGTCACCGAAAATCTGTCGTAGTAGTGACTTATATCATCATCTTCAATCGATAGGTCACCTGGACCTGCCTGGAGGCACGTTCAGTCCACTGACGACCCCCTCCCCCCGATGTGCGGCAGGTGATCTGCTACGGCCTCAGCCTGCAGCTGTCCGAGCACGACACGATCCGCGACTGCGTCAACGTCTACTGCGAGTGGCTGACCACGCTGACGGCGGCGCCCAAGCTGTGCGTGCCACAGCCCGTGCGGCAGCGACCCAACCACTACTCGCGCCGCATGCTCAACCACCTGCAGAACCTGTTCGTGCCGCGCGGCGACCAATGTGAGCGTCGCGCGTGGCGTCACGCCCTGTGACGTCGCCGCCGTGTGGTCACGAGGAGACCGCGGGCGAGTCGCGGTGGTGGGAACGTCGCTGTGTTTACGACTGTGCTGCACGTGCATCTGTTTGTTTTGTTGCACGCTCGTGATTTCTAAATTGTAAACGAACAGATTATTTTGCATTCAGAACTTTGTACAAATGAAGTGTACAATTTCTGGTAGAAATAACAAGAGAAATGTCAGACGAAATGTCATACAAGAAAGATCCTGTCCAAATCCTGTGAGTGAGAATTAATCCAACTATGGTCGCCTAATTGACAGTCTGTCTCTGGCAACATTTATCAATTATTTGCCGATATCTGACCTGGTCGGACCAGTTTTGAACACTATTTTAAACGACCTGGCCTGACCTGCCTCAGGTAGCCATACAATCATTTAACCTTATTTTATGTGAACTGACCACTCTTGCAGCACCGGTGGGTCCGGGGTGGGGGAATTGGGGACATGTACCAACTCACCCTGATGGAGGGGTGGCGCCCCTCCAACTGTAAATGCGCCCCCTCCAGAATGCTCGAGTGCGCCCGTCCCCCGTTCAACAAGTTTTTCTTTTTCAGCTGATGGTGCCCACTTAGAGTAGAAATTGTGCCCCTGCCAGACGCCCGAATGCTCCATGCCTCAAACATTTTCCATCAAAATCAGTGTCGCTCCTCCTGAGAAATGGCGCCGCTCTAAACAAGTGCCTCCGCCCCTGCATACAAATACATGGATCTGCCCATGTCTAGCAATATTGGATCCCTGCCCCTGATGATTGCATCTGACATAGCCCATGCTCTGTTCAGCATCAATGGATAGACTTTATTTGACATGGCCTGATCTGACATGCACTGATCCGTCGGCTATAGTGGTGACAGAGTAACCTGACACGACATGTCGTCTACAGCCGTGGACACTTCCAACGGACAGCCGGTGCTGTGCACGATTAGAATGCTGACCCAGTCTGACCTGACACGACCTGTCGCCCACAGCGTGGACACCACCAACTGACAGCCGTTGCTGTGCATGATTCAAATGCTGACCCGGTCTGACCCGACACGACCTGTCGCCTACAGCCGTCGACACCACCAACCGACAGGCGGTACTGTGCCACCGCGTGCTGCGCACGGTCCAAACGCTGACCCAGTCTGACCGGCTGGACACCAACACGTGGTCCACGCTGTTGCTCTTCCTGCTGACGGTCAACGACTCGCTGCTGGCGCCGCCTACCGTCAAAGGTGAGAACGCGAAGTACGACTCGGAGCCGCCTCGCGCCGTGTCCTCTCATGAATGCACTGTGGTGTTTTCTCGCGAGGGGAATGTGCGCCATGTGGATATGGGTGCGACAGAAATTCTTACGAGGCAGGGGTGACGAGAATTAGTTGTGAGTGCCTGATGTCAACCGAGGACCTCTGAAATGTGTGGGCATTCCCATATCGTGCCATGCCAAAACTCGTAATGTAATATCGCAGGGAATCCATCCATAGTGGTGACTGCACAGCTACTGTCTGCCATTGAGACTAGGTTAAGCAGGCACTCCAGGCGGCTCATTTCCTCAGTGTGGCAGCTATCCTGTGCACTGCCACGCCCGGCTGTGGTTATGCTGTTGCCAGCGGTGGCTGTCCTGTGCACCAGCAATGTGATCACTGCCCTTCAGTGATAATTTATTGGTGAAATAGGGTGAAATATACCACTTTCTGAACACTTACTAAACATCCTTCCCCTCTCCCGGGACGAGTGGTCTAGGGGTAAGATGCTCGTCTCACAATCGAAAGGTTGTGGGTTCGAGTCTCACCTGTCGCTACTCTTCGCCCGCGATCAATCGGCGTGAGAGATTGGCGACGCTACATGACTCAACGGTCGACGTGTCGTAAAACCAATAACCAACCAACCAAACATCCTTCCCCAAGAAGTGCTGACATTGTGCTTCTTGATGTTTTTATGAAGTCCTCATGCCTCGCTTCTAAAAATATTGTGCATGAGTATTATGCTCCCAAATACGGATTGTGATACACAAGCATGTTGTAACACAATTCCCAGTACTACCAGATACAAAGCTGGTATACACGCCTGTAGACATAACAGACCCATGATGTGGTCTGTTATACAATATCATTTGTTGATTGTATGGTATTTGCCGTCATTATCATCAATATATGTATTCGTTTAATGGGTGTCTCCCAAGTAAAAAAAAAACATAAACGTATGAGTATGCTGTGTTCAAAATTCGGCTTGAAGGCCTTTGACGATATTTTAAACGACATGCTTCAGTGACACATTCTGGCAAATTCCTGTACTCGATTCGACATCTCACACCCAACGAAAAACCAATGTTTTAACACTGCTGCCCTTGCAGATGATATCGGCGATCAGATGTTCGAGCGCGTGCTCAGCGTGCTGTTCGAGGTGTGGATCCAGGCGTGCTGCAAGTCGTTCCCACCACCGCCACTCTGGAAAACATTCAGGTATGACAGGCAGTGTGCCCACTTCTTTCCTGTCCTCTTGACTTATCTCCTCTCTCGCTCTCTATCTCTCGCTCTCTATCTCTCTCGCTCTCGATCTTTCTCGCTCTTGATCTCTCTCGATCTCTCTCGCTCTCGATCTGTCTCGCTTTCGCTCTCTATCTTTCGCTCTCTGTCTCGCTCTCGCTCTCTATCTCTCTCTCTCTCTCTCGCTCTCTATCTCTCTCTCTCGCTCTCTATCTCTCTCTCGCTCTCGCTCTCGCTCTCGCTCTCGCTCTCTATCTCTCTCGCTCTCTATCTCTCTCGCTCTCTATTTCTCTCGCTCTCTATTTCTCTTGCTCTATCTCTCTCGCTCTCTATCTCTGTCGCTCTCTATCTCTGTTGCTCTCTATCTCTGTCGCTCTCTCTCTCTCTCTCTCTCTCTCTCTCTCTCTCTCTCTCTCTCTCTCTCTCTCTCTCTCTCTCTCTCTCTCTCTCTCTCTCTCTCTCTCTCTCTCTCTCTCTCTCTCTCTCTCTCTCTCTCTCTCTCTCTCTCTCTCTCTCTCTCTCTCTCTCTCTCTGTCTCTGTCTCTGTCTCTGTCTCTGTCTCTGTCTCTGTCTCTGTCTCTGTCTCTGTCTCTGTCTCTGTCTCTGTCTCTGTCTCTGTCTCTGTCTCTGTCTCTGTCTCTGTCTCTGTCTCTGTCTCTGTCTCTGTCTCTGTCTCTGTCTCTGTCTCTGTCTCTGTCTCTGTCTCTGTCTCTGTCTCTGTCTCTGTCTCTGTCTCTGTCTCTGTCTCTGTCTCTGTCTCTGTCTCTGTCTCTGTCTCTGTCTCTGTCTCTGTCTCTGTCTCTGTCTCTGTCTCTGTCTCTGTCTGTCTCTCCTCTGAGACCGTACTTCCTCCTACCCCGTAATTATGGCATGCAGCGAAATCTGTGCTCGCTATAACGTGCTTGTCCACTTATGCTTCCTGGGTTTACCACTACCCTAAGTTTACCATAAGTTTACCACAACTGTTTAATATAACGAACAATGGCTCTTAGATGCTCCTGGGTTTTAGACATTGTGTGTAAATAAAATATGCGACCTTCAATATACCAGGAGGTGCTGAGTTGATATCAAAAGTAACGATAAAAGTTGTACTCTATTGCTCAACGTTTCCTGCACTCCTGACTCCTGACGCACTCCTGACGATGGCCCCTGGCCGAAACGTTGAGCAAAAAGTACAACTTTTATCGTTACTTTTGATGTCAACTCAGCACCTGGTATATTGAAGGTCGTATATTTTATTTACACACAATGTTTACCACAACTGGTTGATTATCAGTGACCCCCGGTGATCCCAGGGAGAGCTGCCTGCACTGGCGGCAACGGCCGGGCCTTGTGAGCCAGTGTAGCTGTGTGATGACCTAAGTGACCCCCGGTGACCCCAGGGAGAGCTGCCTTCACTGGCGCCATCGGCCGGGCCTGGTGAGCCAGTGGAGCTGTGTGATGACCTAAGTGACCCTCGGTGACCCCAGGGAGAGCTGCCTTCACTGGCGGCAACGACCGGGCCTTGTGAGCCAATGGAGCCGCGAGCTGACCTAAGTGACCCTCGGTGACCCCAGGGAGAGCTGCCTTCACTGGCGGCACCGGCCGGGCCTGGTGAGCCAGTGGAGCTGTGTGATGACCTGAGTGACCCTCGGTGACCCCAGGGAGAGCTGCCTTCACTGGCGGCACCGGCCGGGCCTGGTGAGCCAGTGGAGCTGTGTGATGACCGCGCTCACCGCCCGCCTGCTGGAGTCGATGTACGGGCCGGGCTTCCCGCCGCTGACCGTGCCCGAGGAGGACGCCGTGCCGGCCAACATGACGCCCGAGGCGGTGGCGCAGACGTGGTACAGGATGCTGCACACAATCGGTGAGTCGCCGTCCCCGAGGGCACAGGGGGGGGAGGTGAACAGATTCATTGCGCCGTGTGCCCGCACGACGGTCGTTGTCTCGAGTGCGAGCGCAAGGGGGGGGGTCGTGGTGAACAGGTTCATTGCGCCATGTGTCCGCACCAGGTCGTCTCGAGTGTGAGGGTACGTGGTGTGTGAGACGTGTGTGTGAGTGTGTGATGTTGTGTGGGACGTGAGTGTGAGGTGATCTCGTCTGGTGCGCCATGTGTCCGCACGACGGTCGTTGTCCCGAGTGTGAGGGTGTGTGGTGTTGTGTTGGACGTGAGTGTGAGGTGATCTCGTCTGGTGCGCCATGTGTCCGCACGACGGTCGTTGTCCCGAGTGTGAGGGTGTGGGTGTTGTGGGACGTGAGTGGGGAGTATCTCGTCTGGTGCGCCATGTGTCCGCACGACGGTCGTTGTCCCGAGTGTGAGGGTGTGTGGTGTTGTGTGGGACGTGAGTGTGAGGTGATCTCGTCTGGTGCGCCATGTGTCCGCACGACGGTCGTTGTCCCGAGTGTGAGGGTGTGTGGTGTTGTGTGGGACGTGAGTGTGAGGGTCGTTGTCGAGTGTGAGGTGTGGTGTTGTGTGGGACGTGAGTGTGAGGTAATCTCGTCTGGTGCGCCATGTGTCCGCACGACGGTCGTTGTCCCGAGTGTGAGGGTGTGTGGTGTTGTGTGGGACGTGAGTGTGAGGTGATCTCGTCTGATGCGCTATGCTGGCCAACTCGACGTATCTGCTGCCAACTGACCGTCGCTTCATTTAGCGGCGCCTCGGTGGGAGCACTGCCAGGCGGTTTTGCAGGGCTGTTGTGAGTGAGAGGTCCAGTGAGCAGTGTGAGCAGTGTGACAGTGTGAGCAGTGTGAGCAGTGTGTCCAGTGAGCAGTGTGTGCCGGCCAGTCGCCTGGTAGCCCACTGCAGTGGGCTGTCAGGCGACCAACCAGCTCGTCAGCCGCCAGCTAATCCACTGTAGTATGGTGACAATTTCATTGGTCGCCAGATATCCTATATCAGAACGGGTAGCCAGTTCATTGGTCGCCAGGTAACCCACTTTAGCAGGTTAGCAACTTTGTTGGTCGACCGGTAACCCTTTGTAACTGGGTGAGCGGTTCGTTGGTCACCAGGCAAAATCCACTGTGTGTCGGTGGCCAGGCGACCAGCGTGCTGACGGCTGGGTGACCAGTGTGCCGGTCGCCAGGTAACCCCGTGGAGCTGAGCAGCGCGGCGGCGGTGAGCAGCTCGCAGCAGTTCCTGCAGTACGCCATCAGCAGCGAGGCGGTGGTGGAGCCGCACCAGCACCCGTGCCTCGCCCAGCTGCCGGCCATCTTCCACCGCGCCGTGCGCGCCATCGCCGGCCTCGCCAACGCACTGCTCGGTGAGCCTCGGCCGCTGGTGAGGCGGCTGTGATGCCCCCGCGGCGTGTGTCGGAGCGTCGGCGGCGTCACGTGCTGCGGAGGACGGCGGTTGGGCTGTGTGGTTGTAGTGCTGTGTGTTGTGTCGCGTGTGGTAGGTTGACGCGCGCACAATCCGTCCTTGTAGCACATCTTGTTGTTGCGTGTTGTGAGCCTTGCGACTTGTGCATCTCGGCATGTGTGGCAAAGTGAGTCACGTCTGTTGTTGGTTTGTGGTGTGTTGACTGAACCTGCTGTCAGGCATGGAATATTGTTTATTGTTGTTTATTGGGTGTTTCACGACGCACTTTATGCACGATGACGGCTAATGGCGCCACCCACACTTTCGCCGGTGGGCCTCGGGATTGGGAAATGTTGGGAAATGAGTGGTGCGACTGTTGAACCCAGGACCTTTGGTACCCAGAGCTCAACACCTTAACCACTCGGCCATCCCCGCCGCTCAGGCATGGAATAGACGCGGGCGATTCACTCGTGCGGCCAGGTGATGACACTGATCTCTAATCAGTGTTTAGGCCTTGTGTAGTGCTTTCCCGTGTTGTCAGGTGCCGTGTAGTTATGTGGTTACTCACACGTATTTCGAAGCGTGGTGTAGTTGCCCGTGTTCAGGTGTCGTGACTCACCAATTATGTGAGCATGGTATGGTGACTCACCGTGCGGTGTCGAACGTGGCATGCTGGCGCCGTCTGCTGTGCCAGCGCGGTGCACTGACTGGCGTGCGGGCGCTACGTGTGCGCGCGCCAGGCGTTGTGGAGTCCGAGTCGGAGCAGCCGAGTCGGAAGGACGTCGTCGACTCCAGCCCGATAGTCAGCTCCAGCGTCACGCCGCCCGTCCAGCGTCGGTCCGCCAAAAGCTTCAGCACGGGCTCGGCCAACAAAGGTAGGCCGTCCGGTCTGGTCGTGTATCGCCAGCAGCAGTGCCACCCCTCTGCTCGGCGTCGGCCGGCGACGTTCCTCGGCCCCGGCTCCGCCGACAGCGGCGCGTCTTCAGATCGTGGTCAGAGACTGAACAAGTGTCGGTAGGACCTGACACACCCGGAACAAGTGTCGGTAGGACGTTGTCAACGCCAGCAAAAGCAGGACGTTCAGATCAAGTTTATCTCACGATGGCTAGATCGTTGGCTGCGCGTGTGAAATGATATACTTCATGTTCGGCTACGCGGTCAATTTGAGGCTCATGCATTTTTCGCCACCGGCTATGAGGATGAATTTGATACTCTGGCACTGCTAGTAATTAATAGTAGTAGAGTTGCGTGGTGTGGTGTATGCTGGGCGATGCTCATTCTTCCCCTGGAAGTCCTCACCCTCCATCGTTTTCTCTCCTCCGATGGTTCGGGAATGTCGACGCCTTGGAGATACTTTTTTTCCTGGAGTGTTAATTTATCTGCCCCTCGCCATAGGGATCCTTCCTAAAATTGACACATCCAGCTCTGAATGGGTCCTAAGCTATGCTCCCTCCTCGCAGGAATTTCCTCCTACATCCTGATCACCTTCCGTTTAAAGAGGTCCACCCATACCCTATAGCAGTGCTGCCAAATTCACCATTTTAGGCGTGGGGGTAAGGCTTTAGCTCAAATACAATTTCAGATTGAGATAGCTTTCATATCCTTAGAAATATGATCATCTAAATTATAATTTGGGCCCATTTCGAAGTGAGGATCAGCCGAATGCTGTTCTGTTTCCATTGTCTACGACAAGTTATGCGGGGTTTTTATTTTGCATCCTGACATAGCTCACATAACTTGAACACCCTGCCCCGCAAGCGATTGGTTTTGATCGCAGACACCCGCGGTGTCCCTGTGTCGAGTGTGTCGCGAACCTCGCACACGGGATCGCAGCCCGCCTGGCACCATCTGCCTGACCCCATCTGCCGCGCGTGCGGTCCCGATCTCTCGTGCCTGCCCGCAGGCGGTCGGACCTCCATCATCGGCGGCCTGGGCTCGCGCGGCTCGGTGTCGAGCGGCGGCGCGGCCGCGCCGCCGCTCGCCTCCCCCGGCTCGGAGCACGCGCCGGCGGTCTTCGCGGGCCCGCCGCCGGCTCATCCTCCGCTGACGGCCACACTGAGCGGGCCGGCTGCTGCCGCTGCCGTCTCCGCCGCCGCCGCCGCCGCCGCTCCGGGCAGTGAGTAACGCAGTGTTAGTTATTTGGGCTTTCTGACGCTTCGACTGCTCTGGTCATATTGCGCCCTGGAGTCACGCAGTGTGTGTCAAGGCTGGTGGTACCGTTGGTGGTGAGGTCTGGCTGTGAGGGCCGGGTAGTGGCTGGTTCGCCACGTGGAGAGAGCGTACAGTACGCCCACAGAGCGTACAGTACGCCCACAGAGCGTACAGTCCTGCGGTGGGGTAGGTTCAGTACAGCCTAACCGGAGGCTGTGGTGGGGTAGGTTGGTAGGTTCCTACACAACCGACCTATCGATCCCCTGCTGGGGTCGATAATGTCGGCCACGGTCAGGCTGCCCCGCAACATCGTCAATGTTGTGATGCTCACCACTCGCGCGGTGTCTTCTCACTTACCGACTTACGAATGCTGTGTTGCTCCAATAAACCGAAAGTGCAATACTTCTTTCTCCCGTTGATACTGGTTCTGTTCTATGTGCGGATGGTGGCTCGCTGCCTTTCTAGACTCGAACTTTGCAAGTCTTCATTGGTTGGTACATGCGCGCGTGTACTGTATCGCCTTCGCTGCATTGGTTGGTACATGCTGCATCGCCTTCGCAATGACGCATTCTTTGTTCCCCTGCTGTTCTGTTCACCTGCTGACTTGACCTGATCTGACCTGGCCTGACCTGACCCCGTCTGCAGGATTGGCAGAGAGCCGCGTACAGCTGGCTCCTGGCCGGCCGAAGTGCAACAGCATCCTGCACTTGTTCGGCGCCTGGCTGTTCGAGGCAGCTCTGGTCGGCACGTCGGTGCTCAGTTCTGCCAAACACACCCAGGGTAGGTGTCAGCAGACGTTGTAGCTGCACACAGTGTGATGTGCAGGTAGGTGTCAGCAGGCGTTGTAGCTGCACACAGTTTGATGTGCAGGTAGGTGTCAGCAGGCGTTGTAGCTGCACACAGTGTGATGTGCAGGTAGGTGACAGCAGACGTTGTAGCTGCACACAGTGTGCCGTGCAGGTAGGTGACAGCAGACGTTGTAGCTGCACACAGTTTGATGTGCAGGTAGGTGTCACCAGACGTTGTAGCTACACACAGTGTGATGTGCAGGTAGGTGACAGCAGACGTTGTAGCTGCACACAGTTTGATGTGCAGGTAGGTGACAGCAGACGTTGTAGCTGCACACAGTGTGATGTTCAGGTAGGTGACAGCAGACGTTGTAGCTACACACAGTGTGCCGTGCAGGTAGGTGACAGCAGACGTTGTAGCTGCACACAGTGTGATGTGCAGGTAGGTGACAGCAGACGTTGTAGCTGCACACAGTGTGATGTGCATGCAGGTGTCAGCAGACGTTGTAGCTGCACACAGTGTGATGTGCAGGTAGGTGTCAGCAGACGTTGTAGCTGCACACAGTGTGATGTGCAGGTAGGTGACAGCAGGCGTTGTAGCTGCACACAGTGTGATGTGCAGGTAGGTGACAGCAGACGTTGTAGCTGCACACAGTGTGATGTGCAGGTAGGTGACAGCAGACGTTGTAGCTGCACACAGTGTGATGTGCAGGTAGGTGACAGCAGACGTTGTAGCTGCACACAGTGTGATGTGCAGGTAGGTGACAGCAGGCGTTGTAGCTGCACACAGTGTGATGTGCAGGTAGGTGACAGCAGGCGTTGTAGCTGCACACAGTGTGATGTGCAGGTAGGTGTCAGCAGGCGTTGTAGCTGCACACAGTGTGATGTGCAGGTAGGTGTCAGCAGGCGTTGTAGCTGCACACAGTGTAATGTGCAGGTAGGTGACAGCAGACGTAGCTACACACATTGTCATGTGCAGGTAGGTGAGGTGACCTTACATTCTGATGTTCCCCGTGTTAGGACGGACATGTCGAAAAAAAGTCATATATCGCACCCTACTCAGGTTATGCGATGGAATGCAGTGCGTTGTGACCTGCTATAATGATATGTTGTATCACCTTGAACCAAATACAAGACTGAGATAAAAGTACTAATAAAACGAGCCAGGCACCAATCATTAACGTAGCCCTCATGCAGCACCAAACCAATTGAAGAATATTTTGACAAGACATGAACATAAACCCCAGAACCCCAAATATAACACCATTGGCTCAGTACAAGACCCACATATGCCTTCCCCATTTCGACGACACCAAGCAGGAGAGTAAGCACCACAGTGGAGATCATGGGTCTACCAGCAAAAATTGCATGTAAGAGTGGTAAGTAACTTCAATGTACTCACATGGTCCGCTCTGTGTCCACCGCCATGTAAGAGTGGTAAGTAACTTCAATATACTCACGTGGTCCGCTCTGTGTCCACCGCCATGTAAGAGTGGTAAGTAACTTCAATATACTCACGTGGTCCGCTCTGTGTCCACCGCCATGTAAGAGTGGTAAGTAATCTACCCAATAACACTCACATGGTCCGCTCTGTATCCACCGCCATGTAAGAGTGGTAAGTAACTTCAATATACTCACGTGGTCCGCTCTGTGTCCACCACCATGTAAGAGTGGTAGGTAACTTCAATATACTCACATGGTCCGCTCTGTGTCCACCGCCATGTAAGAGTGGTAAGTAACTTCAATATACTCACGTGGTCCGCTCTGTGTCCACCGCCATGTAAGAGTGGTAAGTAACTTCAATATACTCACGTGGTCCGCTCTGTATCCACCGCCATGTAAGAGTGGTAAGTAATTTCAATATACTCATATGGTCCGCTCTGTGTCCACCGCCATGTAAGAGTGGTAAGTAACTTCAATATACTCACATGGTCCGCTCTGTGTCCACCACCATGTAAGAGTGGTAGGTAACTTCAATATACTCAATATACTTCAATATACGTCATAATCCGTTAGTGTTAGCACCCTTCGAACATGCCATGACGTAGCCCAGTTGAAAATTGTCTACTCCATAGAAATTAGGAATCGTAAGCCCACCCTCAACCATGGTTGGATTTGTGCTTTATAATCCTGGATGTGGAGAGGAATATTTTGGGGTGATCAAATAAGGAGAAGACATTTTCTTCTTTGATGTTTTAAACATTCTGCCAACGCCCGATATCCAGTGACGGATCCAGAGGGGTGGTGTGTTCGATAATGCCAATACTACTATGTTATTTCTTCTACTCCCCCCCCCACTAATTGCCACATATCTATAGAGTCTGTTCCCTAACGTCTATGTTCATTGCAGATAATTATGTTTTTGAATTATGAGTATAATGCTGTTTACTTCCCTATTTGCTGAAATGTGCACAGTGTAACTGGTAATGTATCTGTGTATCTGTGTAGCTATGCATCAGCTGTGATCCTGCGTCTCTGAATATCCCACCAATTCAGCACATGTAACCACCATTATCATTCCATGGAAGATCCCATCAGTAGTCAATGCTCCCCTCACCCCCATTAGGCCGCGTGCGGAGGGTGACGCCGCCACCTTTCCTCACCCAGGCCAGAGCAAGCGCGCGAGCGCTGCCTACCTGGACTCGCGTAAGTCGTCCACCAGCTCGCAGACGCCCGAGCCGGCCGAGCTGCCGGCGGCGCTGACGGCCGACAAGTTCGAGCGCGGCCGCGCCGAGGCGCTGGGCGCCCTCTGCCGCATCTTCTGCGCCAAGAAAACCGCCGAGGAGATCCTGCCGTCGTACCTGGCCAGCTTCTACCTGGTGCTGCACGAGGCGCTCGCCGTCCGTGACGTGAGTCGGCCGTCTGCGGCTGCGGCGCCGACTGTTCCCGTGGTGCGACGGCTGGCGCGTCACCGGCCGTTCTCGGCGTGGCACGGTCGGTGCGACACTGCGGCACTGGCGGATGCTTTCTGTGTGCAATGCTGTGGCACTGACTGTTGCTGGTATGTGACAGATGCCCAAGGTGTGCAATTCTGTGACACTGACTGTTGCTCGTATTGACAGATGCCCGAGGTGTGCAATTCTGTGACACTGACTGTTGCCGGTGTTTGACAGACGCCCGAGGTGCGCAATGCTGTGACACTGAATGCTGCTGGTGTTTGACAGACGCCCAATGTGTGCAATGCTGTGGCACTGTCTTGCTGGTGTTTGACAGACGCCCGAGGTGTGCAATGCTGTGACACTGACTGTTGCTGGTATGTGACAGATGCCCGGGTGTGCAATGCTGTGACACTGACTTTGCTGGTATGTGACAGATGCCCGGGGTGTGCAATGCTGTGACACTGACTGTTGTTGGTATGTGACAGATGCCCGGGGTGTGCAAAGTTGTGGCAATGACTGTTGCTGGTGTTTGACAGATGCCCGAGGTGTGCAGTTCTGTGACACTGACTGTTGCCGGTGTTTGGCAGACGTCCGAGGTGAGTCAGAGCCTGGCGGCCATCCTCCTCAACTCGTCCAGCCTGCTGCAGCTGGACCTAGACGGAGTCAACTGCCTGCTGCCGGCGCTCACTGACGCGGTGCACCACGTCATCGCATCTCAGCGTCCCATCACGGTTAGGTAGGACACTCGCTAATGTGGTGCACCATGCAGGCGCATCTGGCGTCCCGGCACGGTCACGAACAACTCCCAATTAACGCGGTGCACCATGTCATCTCATTTCAGCGTCCGTCGCGCTCAAGTCGGGTTCTCACTGGCGATATGTACCACGCCATCTCATCTCCCGACGTTCACTGGCAACATGCACCGCGTCATTGCTGTACTGCCGGCCATCGCCAGTTCTTCTGTAACGTTTTGTAATTGATCCCGTACCGCCATATAGGCGCTAAATGACCTCGTAGTCGGCGCGCCCTTAAGCCCAAATAACCAACCAACCAACCGTACCGCCGTGTGTCATGCGGTTGATAATTGTACTCACTCCAGATATCTGGAGGGGACTGGCCGGAAGTCTCTGGTATTAGCGAGCTCCCTAAGTTCTGACCGAATGTTGACAATCTGCAATTGTTGAGCCCGACCGGGACCGCCACTGTGGCCCGTGATGGGGGACAGCTTCCAGGTCAGCTTCCAGGTCAGCTTCCAGGTCGCCGGGTGCCCCGCTATGGCGTCTGGTGGTCGCGTCACGGTGCCTGGTGACTGTCACGGTGCCTGGTGGCTCCGTCACGGTGCCTGGTGACTGTCACGGTGCCTGGTGGCTCCGTCACGGTGCCTGGTGACTGTCACGGTGCCTGGTGGCTCCGTCACGGTGCCTGGTGACTGTCACGGTGCCTGGTGGCTCCGTCACGGTGCTTGGTGACTGTCATGGTGTCTGGTAGCTCCCTCACGGTGTCTGGTGACTGTCATGGTGTCTGGTAGCTCCGTCACGGTGCCTGGTGACTGTTATGGTGTCTGGTAGCTCCGTCACAGTGCCTGGTGACTGTCATGGTGTCTGGTGGCTCCGTCACGGTGCCTGGTGACTGCCATGGTGTCTGGTAGGTCCGTCACAGTGCCTGATGACTGTCATGGTGTCTGGTGGCTTCGTCACGGTGCCTGGTGACTATCATGGTGTCCGGTAGCTCCGTCACAGTGCCTGGTGACTGTCATGGTGTCTGGTAGCTCCGTCACGGTGCCTGGTGACTGTCATGGTGTCTGGTAGCTCCGTCACGGTGCCTGGTGTCTGGTAGGTCCGTCACAGTGCCTGGTGACTGTCATGGTGTCTGGTGGCTTCGTCACGGTGCCTGGTGACTATCATGGTGTCTGGTAGCTCCGTCACGGTGCCTGATGACTGTTATGGTGTCTGGTAGCTCCGTCACAGTGCCTGGTGACTGTCATGGTGTCTGGTGGCTCCGTCACGGTGCCTGGTGACTGCCATGGTGTCTGGTAGGTCCGTCACAGTGCTTGGTGACTGTCATGGTGTCTGGTGGCTTCGTCACGGTGCCTGGTGACTATCATGGTGTCTGGTAGCTCCGTCACAGTGCCTGGTGACTATCATGGTGTCTGGTAGGTCCGTCACGGTGCCTGGTGACTGTCATGGTGTCTGGTAGGTCCGTCACGGTGCCTGGTGACTGACATGGTGTCTGGTAGCTCCGTCATGGTGCACAGGGGAGGAGGGGAGGGGGGTGCACGTCACAGAGGAGGGGAGTGGGGTCGACCCCGCACATGCTCCGGTGACCAGACCGATGAGTGAAGCCGTGAGGTGGATCTCGCACGTGCTCGGGGCCCTGACCGCCGCTGGTCCGGCCGTTACAGGGACTCGGACGTGACGGGGTCGGCGCTGCGGCGCGCCTCGGTCCGGCTGCTGGTCTCCATGCTGGCGCTGCCGCTCCACTTCCAGGTGAGTCTCGTGACCGGTGACGTCGGCACGGCACGTGGCGCTGGTGGCGCGGCGGTCCGGCGGTCCGGAGAGGGTGTGTGTTGATGCGATTCCGAAACGAAGACTAACTAAAAAATATGGATGATGTCTACGCGGAGCTTCTAATGAGTCGGCGTACCAGGCAAGCCGTTCGGTCGCGTTGGTGTTTGGTAACTGATGATGGTTGCCGTGTGCTGCATGGCCTCTGCAGTCGATGCGCCCTTGAACCCCGATAGTTGCCGTGTGCCACGGTCAGTTGGAGGCTTTGTGACAGTGGGTCAGCTCCATAGTGTTGTTCCTCTCCAGGGGACAGTGGGTTGCTCCATGTTAGCTGTTGTTCCTCAGCTAGTCACCTCCCGTATGGCAGTTCCCCTGCAGCAGCGCTCCAGGCACCCCCCTGCAGCGGTCAACCAGCTTCCATGTGACAATCCGCCAGCTTTCGTGTGCCGGTCCGTCAGTCGGTCAGCTGCTGTGTGACAGTCTGTCATCTCCCGGCACGTTTCCGCCAGCTTTCGTGTGCCGGTCCGTCAGTCAGTCAGCTGTTGTGTGACATTCAGTCAGCTGTCGTGTGACAGTCAGTCAGCCGCTGTGTGACAGTCTGTCAGCTGTTGTGTGACAGTCTGTCAGCTCCGGCACGCGTCCGCCGGCAGGGTCTGACCATCCGCGAGCCGGTGTCAGGCGACCGGCCGCCGGTGAGTTTCCTGCAGCTGCGACCCCGCCTCGTGAGCCTTCTCGTCAGCGGACTGCAGCAGGAGGCCGACACGGCCAACTGTCAGATGATGCTCGGTGAGAAACCCCGCCAACTGCCGAGAAACTCCGCCAAGTGTTGAGAAACCCCGCCAACTGCTGAGAAACCCCGCCAGCGGCGATGAGGAGCCGACCGGCTGTAGAGAAAAACGCCGCCAATTGCTGAGAAGAGAAGGGCAAGCGTACCCGTCGACTTTGTGGAAAAGCGCGATCATATGCCTCACACATGCCCTTGTATGGCATGTTTCGTTGTGTGTCTCATCCGTGTTCTAAACAAAACCACCATTATCTCTTTTCCCTTCCGCCCACCTTTGCTGACTGCCCACCATATGCAATTGGTGTATGCGCCCCTCCCCAACTATAACTCCTTTCTGGTTCTGCTTCCATCGCCATGTCCTCCTTCCCCATGTACCTACGTCTGCCTCATTCTCTGTTGGTCTCAACCCCCCCCCCCCCCACCCACCCAGTCTGTGCCTGTACACCCACCACTGTCTACGCCATCCCCACACATGTCTAGCCCTGCCTTTCCCATCTGTCCAGAACGTCCATCACCCCACACCTCTCTATCTGCCCTTCCCGACCACATGTCCGATGTATCCCGGACGTCCGTTCTTATCGCACCCCTGTCTCTCCTCGTCCTCTCTTTCCCACATCAACAACTTAATGTCGCCTAACACGTCCCGTACCCCTTCTTGCCCCCACATATCCCGAGTAACGTACCATTAATCAGATATTCTCTGTCCGAATCCTATCCTCGCCAACCCCTTGAATGCCCCACATATCCCAATCATCAGTGAACTCCTTACCCCTGGTTGTGCTCCCACCTTATGAGCTCACCCCTTATATACCACACGTTTTTCACCACTGACATCCGTGCCGTATGTCGTCCCTCCCCCGCCTTCTCCATCTCCAATGTCTGTAACGTCTGTCGCCCCCCCCCCCTCCCACCGTCTTTCCCATGTCTGTAACGTCTGCCGCCCCCTTCTCCGTCTCTCCTATGTCTGTGACGTATGTCGCCCCCTTCTCCGTCTCTCCTATGTCTGTGACGTATGTCGCCCCCTCTTCGTCTCTCCCATGTCTGTGACGTATGTCGCCCCCTCTCCGTCTCTCCCATGTCTGTGACGTATGTCGCCCCCTCTCCGTCTCTCCCATGTCTGTGACGTATGTCGCCCCCTCTTCGTCTCTCCCATGTCTGTGACGTATGTCGCCCCCTCTCCGTCTCTCCCATGTCTGTGACGTATGTCGCCCCCTCTCCGTCTCTCCCATGTCTGTAACGTCTGCCGCCCCCTTCTCCGTCTCTCCTATGTCTGTGACGTATGTCGCCCCCTCTCCGTCTCTCCTATGTCTGTGACGTATGCCGCCCCCTTCTCCGTCTCTCCTATGTCTGTGACGTATGTCGCCCCCTCTCCGTCTCTCCCACGTCTGTGACGTATGTCGCCCCCTCTCCGTCTCTCCCATGTCTGTGACGTATGTCGCCCCCTCTTCGTCTCTCCCATGTCTGTGACGTATGTCGCCCCCTCCCCCACCGTCTTTCCCATGTCTGTAACGTCTGCCGCCCCCTCTCCGTCTCTCCCATGTCTGTGACGTATGTCGCCCCCTCTCCGTCTCTCCCATGTCTGTGACGTATGTCGCCCCCTTCTCCGTCTCTCCCATGTCTGTGACGTATGTCGCCCCCTCTCCGTCTTTCCCATGTCTGTGACGTCTGCCGCCCCCTTCTCCGTCTCTCCTATGTCTGTGACGTATGTCGCCCCCTCTCCGTCTCTCCCATGTCTGTGACGTATGTCGCCCCTCTTCGTCTCTCCCATGTCTGTGACGTATGTCGCCCCCTCCCCCACCGTCTTTCCCATGTCTGTAACGTCTGCCGCCCCCTTCTCCGTCTCTCCTATGTCTGTGACGTATGTCGCCCCCTCTCCGTCTCTCCCATGTCTGTGACGTATGTCGCCCCCTCTCCGTCTCTCCCACGTCTGTGACGTATGTCGCCCCCTCTCCGTCTCTCCCACGTCTGTGACGTATGTCGCCCCCTCTCCGTCTCTCCCATGTCTGTGACGTATGTCGCCCCCTCTCCGTCTTTCCCATGTCTGTGACGTATGTCGCCCCCTCTCCGTCTCTCCCACGTCTGTGACGTATGTCGCCCCCTCTTCGTCTCTCCCATGTCTGTAACGTCTGCCGCCCCCTTCTCCGTCTCTCCTATGTCTGTGACGTATGTCGCCCCCTCTCCGTCTCTCCTATGTCTGTGACGTATGTCGCCCCCTCTCCGTCTCTCCCATGTCTGTGACGTATGTCGCCCCCTCTCCGTCTCTCCCATGTCTGTGACGTATGTCGCCCCCTCTCCGTCTCTCCCATGTCTGTGACGTATGTCGCCCCCTCTCCGTCTCTCCTATGTCTGTGACGTATGTCGCCCCCTCTCCGTCTCTCCCATGTCTGTAACGTCTGCCGCCCCCTTCTCCGTCTCTCCTATGTCTGTGACGTATGTCGCCCCCTCTCCGTCTCTCCCATGTCTGTGACGTCTGCCGCCCCCTTCTCCGTCTCTCCTATGTCTGTGACTTATGTCGCCCCCTCTTCGTCTCTCCCATGTCTGTGACGTATGTCGCCCCCTCTCCGTCTCTCCTATGTCTGTGACGTATGTCGCCCCCTCTCCGTCTCTCCTATGTCTGTGACGTATGTCGCCCCCTCTCCGTCTCTCCCATGTCTGTGACGTATGTCGCCCCCTCTCCGTCTCTCCCATGTCTGTGACGTATGTCGCCCCCTCTCCGTCTCTCCCACGTCTGTAACGTCTGCCGCCCCCTTCTCCGTCTCTCCCATGTCTGTGACGTATGTCGCCCCCTCTCCGTCTCTCCCATGTCTGTGACGTATGTCGCCCCCTCTCCGTCTCTCCCACGTCTGTGACGTCTGGTCGGCCGGCCGGCAGGTGGCCTGCTGATGTGTGTACAGGACAGCGCTCTGTACGAGGAGTCGAGCCACCTGCTGCTGGAGCCAATCTCGCCCGGACAGGTGGCCACCTCAGGTGAGCGCCGCTCGGCAGGTGAAGGTCGTCGCTGGTGGGGT
The DNA here is from genome assembly GCA_034440615.1 of Ashinkailepas kermadecensis. NCBI lineage: Eukaryota > Metazoa > Arthropoda > Thecostraca > Neolepadidae > Ashinkailepas > Ashinkailepas kermadecensis. The sequence continues at coordinate 18,073 of JAOTOM010002107.1, read as the reverse complement.
ACACCCGCCACCCGGTTGTGTGGCGTGCACCCGCCGAGTGAACTAACTGGTGGCCAAACGTGCGGATGCAAGACGCCACGAGAATGTTCGGTGTGTTCTGTGAGTCTGACTTGGGTTAGATCGGCAAGCTAGGGAAGGATGTGAAGCCAACTAGAACTGCGCTCGATTGACTCGACTACTGGTTAAGTGTGTGAATCCCCAATGTGACTGAGCACCCCGATGGCTTGTGGCACAGTGCCATCCCGTATTCCAAAGTAAATAATGATACGTCAACAGCAGGGCTGGGGAAAACCGGATACAGTGGGTGTGATCAGAAACTCAACCCATGATGGCTGCTTGAAACGGTTTTAGCAAGTTAAAACCGGCATAAAGTGGCCGAAGATTGGTAATGCGTACATACTAAACGAATGTATGTAATGTCTGGTTTAAACGATGTCTCCAGTGAAACACTCCATTACATGCATTGTCGTAAGTTTCTGCCACTTCCCAACATGGTGGCATAGCGTGCTTCCAGACCGTTAAAACTGTACCTTTCAACCTTGGTGTATGGTACCATTAGGACGTAGTGGAAATGTGTGCGATGTGGCAGATAGTATATCAGGAACAGGATGGCGTCTGCTACCGGCGTAATGTTTTCCGTCAGCCAGCACTGACCATGTCAAAATTGTGGACAAAGGAGCTTTGAGCCAGTTGTATAGTGGGGAAAAGTAGTTTCGATAGGGTGTGAGACAAGGCAGTGCGAATGGATCCTGTTTGAGGTAAGCCGTTTCACTTGCTGGCCGCAGCTCGAACTGCCATCTGCTGGTCACTGTTGTAACGCGTGTTTACAGCGGCGCCCGATAGTCTCAGCGCCTCGAGTGACGTCAGTTTCCCAGAGGATCCGACCGACGAGCATCCGCCCATCGGTAATTTCGACAGCTTCTCAGGTGGCGGGTTTGACTCCCCATCCCCTGCTGATGCGAGCCACTTGACCGCTCATCACCGCACTGCCATCTGTTGTCGGAGTGGGGAACTTTACGAGCGTGGTGTGACGTCATCTGCACCGGGCTGCATGCGGCTCACTTCACCTGCTCTGGTGTGGCTAGTCCGTGGTAGAATGTACGGTGATGTGCTATTGTTGGGTGTTAGTTGGTAACGGGCGCTCATGCACCTAGTGGCGTTGATAGACTCGTTTGACGTGAAACGCGCCATTTTGCTGTCAACCCTCGCCCATGTGTGGCATTTTGCCTCCTTCGCCAGTGGAAGAGGGGTGGGGTGGGGGTGCGAGCCCCTGGCGTTTTCAAACGAACGGTGCAAGAGTGACCAAATAAAGACGGGCGTGTGTCGTTGGACGAGATCTCACGATTGATGCCCGATTTTGTACCTGGGGGTGATAGGTTATCCTCCAGGTCAGGTCAAAGATAGAATGTTTGCAAAAATCAAGACCTCGCAATTTGATCGCAAACGTTTCCAATACTGCAACAGACATCCACTTTCAGTTATTATCAGGGCGTTCGTCGGTACTTTACGGGTGTGATGACATATCTCAAGCTTCATTTAAAACACGATCACGGGGCAAGTCGGGCCAAGAGCCCACCCGACATTTGAAAACTTTATAATAGTGTTGGTTGAAGCCACTGTTTTATCCCACCCAAAGTAAAAATAGACGGCGAAATCTGATTCAGAACTTAAATAACCTTGGATATACTGCTAAGCTATCAAAAGGTTATACGGGATCAACTTTGGACAGCTGCCTTGAAGGGGACGAGTGGTCTAGGGGTAAGATGCTCGTCTCACAATCGAAAGGTTGTGGGTTCGAGTCTCACCTGTCGCTACTCTTCGCCCGCGACCAATCGGCGTGAGAGATTGGCGACGCTACATGACTCAACGGTCGACGTATCATAAAACCAATAACCAACCAACCAGCTACCTTGAAGGATCTTGGAATGGTGCAGAGACAATGTCCGAATATTAGACCAGTCACCTGGTAGTCTAAGCCGCACAATATGTATCGCTTTAGATCACACTGTCAGGTCAAGATGCTATAATGTGCGATTTCGTTTAAAAATGTCAGAAGTTCCCCTTTATGACGCCACAGCTCCGTGCCCTGACGCGATCCAACACGTTTTTGTTGCGCTCATGTTAATGATCGATTTGATGGGCGCACTGCCTCGGGCGCTGGTTGCTGGACCGGATGTTCCGTCTGCCCACACGCGTCACCTGCAGCTTACGATAGAGCGTCACTGGATCCGCTGTCGGTAGTGAACGTTTGTGTGATGCACCAGCCTGTACTGTGTGCACTCTCCACTGTGTGCACTCTGCACGGTGTGCACTATGCACGTGTGTGTGGCGACTATCACTAACGTGATCACCTGACATAGTGACCGGACATAGCCTACGATTCGACTCCTGTCTTGCCCGTAACCTAAGATGTCGGGGCTCGGTGTTCATTCAGGCGTTTGACTGTCTCGGGAGGCGTTTGACTGTCGTGACTGTGGGATGCGTGTCGCTGTGTAAGCTGATCTACGAGTCGTTTTCGCGACCATCGGTGGCCAGTCACCCTCGGCACCCCGGATGAGGCGACCACCTGAGGAGGAGAAGGTCGTAACACCGCCGCCGTAGCTCGACCGGTTACCGGTGAAAACTGAGACCGCGGTTGGATTCGATCGGGCGTGGGCCGACGTCTGACGGACACCTGGCGGCGTGCCCGCAGACTCGGCGCGCGGTCTGTACGTTCGTGCCATCTACCTGGTGTGCCACCGACTTATGTCCTCGTGGAAGGCCGACCTCAACATCTCGCTGGCGGCTCTGGAGCTTCTCGCTGGCCTGGCGCGCGTCAGATTGCAACAACGAGGTCAGCCACGGGATCTGGGTCAGTGGCCATAGCCACTCAAATGTGGATGAGTAGTTCTTCTACATGTTATAATTGCAGTCTCTTAATTTCGTCCGGATCGTCAACTTCTATTATCGAACAATATATTCTGCGAATCATTTAGGACGATTGCTTATACAACGGGCACGAGTGATCACAGACTGATCGCAGCATCATAAAGCCAAAATAGCTAACAATGCTAAAGTCCAAATAACTAACTCATATTGATACCACCAAAACAATGCGTGTCGAAGTTCTACAAGTGCTATGCATGTATCGAGAATAGTCTCGGAGACGCGCAGATGTTGACTCGCCACTCCCACATCGCTCCCACCCGTGGCCGGATCAGGCGATTTGACCACCCGGCTACACACACCGCCGAATGATGTTAACTTTGGCAGTGCTCGAGCGTCCACAAAAGCGTATAATTATCCATCGACGATTTGCGCACGTGCAGATGATAGCTATAATCAACGGGTGCGTCAGACTGCTGAATTTGTACACGTGCAGATGATAGCTATGGCCAACGGGTGCATCAGATTGCTGCATTTGCCAGCTGTTGCGGTGGGTTACGGGGTCACAGTAGGCTGAGAGCAGTGAGTTACAATGCACCACTATTGCCGAATCCGTGCCGTAATTGGACTTGTCTGAGTACGTGTCGCCTGTCCCTTCGGTTATGTCATGTAATGGCATTGGTAATTGCCAGTTTGTGCTCTGTGTTAAGGCCGTTATTTGTCTCCGATCTAATCGGATGGCAGTGAATGCGATTTCTTATCAAAATCGGATGTTTTCATCACAAGTCAGCTATTCCTTCACCTTAAGTGTTCGTCGAGTTAGAATCATGCCGATTATTCGGTCTTCCGGTTTTGTAGTTTTCCAAAATGTCGCGTTCGATTGTAAGTTGTGTAATTCACTATTGTTTAATACAACGAAGAATGGCTCTTAGATGCTCCTGGGTTTTAGACATTGCGTGTAAAGAAAATATACTACCTTCAATATACCAGGAGGTGCTGAGTTGACATCAAAAGTAACGATAAAGATTATACTTTACTACTCAACGTTTCGGCCAGGGGCCATCGCCAGGAGTCTCCTGACGATGGCCCCTGGCCGAAACGTTGAGTAATAAAGATCTTTATCGTTACTTTGATGTCAACTCAGCACCTCCTGGTATATTGAAGGTCGTATATTTTCTTTACTCGCAATAATTTACTATTGCTGTGGTTACTGTACGTTGTGCAGTACACGGAATGGGTGAATGTATTTGCAAGCGATAGTTGCAAGCTTTATCTACACGGAATGGGTGAATGTATTGACAAGCGATCGCTGCAAGCTCTTCCCTCCCGTGTCAGCTGCACGCGATTTGTAAGATTGCTCTGATATGCTCCAGGGAACGTAGGATCTAACATTCAACACCGTAAACCCTGCTAGCAAACTAGCTGGCACCTACATCAAAGAACTTCCTACCCGCGATGTTGCTGTACACACCGTTTCTTTTTCACGATTTTGTATTCACACATGCAGCAAGGAGAAGACAAGGTACGTAATCAGGACCTGGCAGCCAGCTGTTATCTTTATCCTGTCCCAGTTACTGGTATGACATGGTCGTAGACTGACAGAGACACGCTTGCAAATAGATGTGCTCCTTAGTGGCTCACTACGCTGACATGTCTAGGTCGCTATTTCGCTATGCCGCTGCGTCAGTAGTATCAGCCTTGTGGGTAAATGTGTCTCCCAATTTTCGTGATTCGTTCGCAGGCGTTTGTTTTCTTATCTCTTGCAGTGGTCGGTGTTGTGATGCGATGAAAATGCCACCGGCTGCGTTGCGACTTTTCCTGGAGTGGTAAATGCAGGCCAGAATAAAGGCGTTCTGCCGCGTAGCATACCAGGTTCCGAGGTTCATAGCGAGTTTGCAGTATTCCATGGGAACTCCCATAGCCTGCCATGGAGTGTGTTACACCTATCTCCCCTATCTTGTCTCCCATCTTCTTGAGAACTGTTCCACCCCTCACCGTGTGAGCTGACCATGAAGCCTATGCACCGTGACGGTTAAGGCGTTCTCTCACTCTCTCTTCCGCTATTTGAACACAAATCCCTCGGCGAATGAGCTTGTTGATGATGTTGTCATTTGCTGTGACACAGGTGGTGATGCTCGTGTGTGGGGCATGGTCCAGACCCGTGCTGTTGTGAGAGACCTGGTGGGTGTGCCTATCTGAGGCTGCCGGACGGCTGTGAGTGTCGCACCTCGCGCTCGTTCCAGACGCCATGGAGTGCAAGCGCGCCGTCAAATGGCTGTGCGACTACATCTGCTATCAGTGCTCCAGGCCACCACCGGCGCACTCCAAGGTGAGGGTGTGACGGCACCCGCCGACCGCCACCGGCGCACTCCAAGGTGAGGGTGTGACGGCACCCGCCGACCGCCACCGGCGCACTCCAAGGTGAGGGTGTGACGGCACCCGCCGACCGCCACCGGCGCACTCCAGGGTGGAGGCATGGCGGCGCCCGCTGAGCAAGTCTGTTCGCTGGTGTCGGCGGACGTCGCTGTACAGCCGCGCTACAGCTGGTGTCTGTCGTTATGTAGGCCGCTGTCGGCAGACGTCGCTGTACAGCCGCCCTACAGCTGGCGTCTGTCGTTATGTAGGCCGGTGTCGGCAGACGTCGCTGTACAGTCGCCCTACAGCTGGCGTCTGTCGTTATGTAGGCCGCTGTCGGCAGACGTCGCTGTACAGTCGCCCTACAGCTGGCGTCTGTCGTTATGTAGGGCGCTGTCGGCAGACGTCGCTGTACAGTCGCCCTACAGCTGGCGTCTGTCGTTATGTAGGCCGCTGTCGGCAGACGTCGCTGTACAGTCGCCCTACAGCTGGCGTCTGTCGTTATGTAGGGCGCTGTCGGCAGACGTCGCTGTACAGTCGCCCTACAGCTGGCGTCTGTCGTTATGTAGGGCGCTGTCGGCAGACGTCGCTGTACAGTCGCCCTACAGCTGGCGTCTGTCGTTATGTAGGCCGCTGTCGGCAGACGTCGCTGTACAGTCGCCCTACAGCTGGCGTCTGTCGTTATGTAGGGCGCTGTCGGCAGACGTCGCTGTACAGTCGCCCTACAGCTGGCGTCTGTCGTTATGTAGGGCGCTGTCGGCAGACGTCGCTGTACAGCCGCCCTACAGCTGGCGTCTGTCGTTATGTAGGCCGCTGTCAGCAGACGTCGCTGTACAGTCGCCCTACAGCTGGCGTCTGTCGTTATATAGGCCGGTGTCGGCAGACGTCTCTGTACAGTCGCCCTACAGCTGGTGTCTGTCGTTATATAGGCCGGTGTCGGCAGACGTCGCTGTACAGCCGCCCTACAGCTGGTGTCTGTCGTTATGTAGGCCAGTGTCGGCAGACGTCACTGTACAACCGCCCTACAGCTGGTGTCTGTCGTTATATAGGCTGGTGTCGGCAGACGTCGCTGTACAGCCGCCCTACAGCTGGCGTCTGTCGTTATATAGGCCGGTGTCGGCAGACGTCGCTGTACAGCCGCCCTACAGCTGGTGTCTGTCGTTATATAGGCCGGTGTCGGCAGACGTCGCTGTATAGCCTCCCTACAGCTGGTGTCTGTCGTTATGTAGGCCGGTGTCGGCAGACGTCACTGTACAGCCGCCCTACAGCTGGTGTCTGTTGTTATATAGGCCGGTGTCGGCAGACGTCGCTGTACAGCCGCCCTACAGCTGGTGTCTGTCGTTATATAGGCCGGTGTCGGCAGACGTCGCTGTACAGCCGCCCTACAGCTGGTGTCTGTCGTTATATAGGCCGGTGTCGGCAGACGTCGCTGTACAGCCGCCCTACAGCTGGTGTCTGTCGTTATATAGGCCGGTGTCGGCAGACGTCGCTGTACAGCCGCCCTACAGCTGGTGTCTGTTGTTATATAGGCCGGTGTCGGCAGACGTCGCTGTACAGCCGCCCTACAGCTGGTGTCTGTCGTTATATAGGCCGGTGTCGGCAGACGTCGCTGTACAGCCGCCCTACAGCTGGTGTCGGTCGTTATGTAGGCCGGTGTCGGCAGACGTCGCTGTACAGCCGCGCTACAGCTGGTGTCTGTCGTTATGTAGGCCGGTGTCGGCAGACGTCACTGTACAGCCGCCCTACAGCTGGTGTCTGTCGTTATGTAGGCCGGTGTCGGCAGACGTCGCTGTACAGCCGCCCTACAGCTGGTGTCTGTCGTTATATAGGCCGGTGTGGGGAGACGTCACTGTACAGCCGCCCTACAGCTGGTGTCTGTCGTTATATAGGCCGGTGTCGGCAGACGTCACTGTACAGCCGCCCTACACCTGGTGTCTGTCGTCATGTAGGCCGGTGTCGGCGGACGTCGCTGTACAGCCGCCCTACAGCTGGCGTCTGTCGTTATGTAGGCCGGTGTCGGGGGACGTCGCTGTACAGCCGCCCTACAGCTGGTGTCGGTCGTTATGTAGGCCGGTGTCGGCAGACGTCACTGTACAGCCGCCCTACAGCTGGTGTCTGTCGTTATATAGGCCGGTGTAGGCAGACGTCGCTGTACAGCCGCGCTACAGCTGGTGTCTGTCGTTATGTAGGCCGGTGTCGGCAGACGTCGCTGTACAGCCGCGCTACAGCTGGTGTCTGTCGTTATGTAGGCCGGTGTCGGCAGACGTCGCTGTACAGCCGCCCTACAGCTGGCGTCTGTCGTTATGTAGGCCGCTGTCGCCAGACGTCGCTGTACAGCCGCCCTACAGCTGGTGTCTGTCGTTATATAGGCCGGTGTCGGGGGACGTCTCTGTACAGCCGCGCTACAGCTGGTGTCTGTCGTTATGTAGGCCGGTGTCGGCAGACGTCACTGTACAGCCGCCCTACAGCTGGTGTCTGTCGTTATATAGGCCGGTGTCGGCAGACGTCGCTGTACAGCCGCCCTACAGCTGGTGTCTGTCGTTATGTAGGCCGGTGTCGGCAGACGTCGCTGTACAGCCGCCCTACAGCTGGTGTCTGTCGTTATGTAGGCCGCTGTCGGCAGACGTCGCTGTACAGCCGCCCTACAGCTGGTGTCTGTCGTTATATAGGCCGGTGTCGGCAGACGTCGCTGTACAGCCGCCCTACAGCTGGTGTCTGTCGTTATGTAGGCCGGTGTCGGGGGACGTCGCTGTACAGCTGAGCTACAGCTGGCGTCTGTCGTTATGTAGGCCGGTGCTGGTAACGTCTGGGCTGAACGCCACTGTATGTGCGGACGATGTGACCAGGCATCTACTCAGATTGTCGGCTGTGGTCTGATGGTACGCTCGGTCATGTGATGTTTCGGAGTGATAGTGGCGTGCCAGGTCGAGAAGCCATTGGATATACGCGGAATGCTAGCGGTAGATTTACGTGTCCTGTATCGCTATCTGGAGAAGTTCCAGTTCCAAATTGCAAACTGCATGTACGATTAGAGTTGTTGAGTGAAGCAGGCACTACCGCATATGAAGCACAGCTGATCCTAGGTGTTCAGCGTGGAGCACACAAAAATGCGTGCTGTTCATACCCAACTCTGTTTCTGACTTTCGCGACTGACGTCCCATCATGGGAAGAGGGTCACGGGTATGCAGGCCATTGTGGGAGATGTACACTCTGACTTCACACAAGCTGCACGTAGCTCTGTCGTGTCGGAGTCATTATGCCCTGTACCACATCCCACGTGTCGGAGTCATTATGCCCTGTACCACATCCCACGTGTCGGAGTCACTATGTCCTGTACCACATCCCACGTGTCGAGGCCATGCCCTATATCACACCCCACGCTAAACAATATATATCGTTGCTTCCCTACATCCATGCACTTGATGCTCATATGCTCCGACATTTCGCCGATCGCAGGACCTGCACTCCACCATTGTGGCGGCGTTCCGCTGTGTGTCCGTGTGGCTGCTGGAGCACCCGTACCTGCTGGACGACAAGGAGACGCTCTCCACGCTGCTGGAGGTGGTGGAGCTCGGCATCTCCGGCTCCAAGTCGCAGGTCAGCGCCGGTCCCACACGCAGGCCACCGGTCGCCAGGACTGACACGTGCCAGGCGAAACTTCGACCAAAGATGTCCGGCCAATCTCAAACGTTTGTTTGCTAACTTTTGTAGGCGGCTGACCTGTAGTATGTTATTGTGATTTTGTTTGCGATCGGTAAACCTGACAGTGTCGCCTTGTGTTTGAGCGGCTTCATGGCTGATGTTTATTGCAATCTTGCTGTTGCTCAATATGTTTTTGACGATATTACATTCCCTGCTACGTTCGGAATGTCTGCGTCTCTTGGTTAATATACACACATCTCATGACGTGCTTCTCATCCCCCCCCCCCCTGATTGGGATATGGTGGCTCCGATGACGTGTGGCATCCAATCGAGGCGCGCTATGGCCCAAATCACCACCAACTGACGTCTCACATCTTCCGGTGACGTTGAGCGCCTCCGAGAATTACACCGCCATATGTGATACCACATGGGCATACAATGCCGTGTAGTCGGCGTGCCTTCAGCCACAATCCGTCGCCATCTGGGAGACCACATGGACATACAATGTCGTGTAATCGGCGTGCCCTCAACCTCAATCCATCACCATATGTGAGACCACATGGGCATACAATGCCGTGTAATCGGCGTGCCCTCAACCCCAGTCCATCGCCATCTGTCATACAGCGGTCACCTTTCCGCAGGCCAAGTACGGCGAGCCGCCCGTCATGAAGCAGGAGAAGCAACTCAAGCCGGCTTCGATGCGAGTCAAAGAGGCGGCCGAGGCGCTGCTATACGTCCTCATGGAGCAGGTGAGGGTGGCCGGGTTAGCTGGCTGTGTACGTCCTCATGGAGCGGGTGAGGGTGGCCGAGTTAGCTGGCTGTGTACGTCCTCATGGAGCAGGTGAGGGTGGCCGAGTTAGCTGGCTGTGTACGTCCTCATGGAGCAGATGAGGACGATCGAGTGAGCCAGGTGTGGCCGGGTTAACTGTCTGTGTACGTCCTCATGGAGCAGGTGAGGGCGAAATGTTCGCTGAATTGTAAAAGTCTAGAATACGTACGTGTAAGTCTATCACGTGGTGTGCTACCTGACTAAGATTGGCGTAAGAAGGGCCTAGCCAGGAGGACAAAAGAATGTCGCTATGCGCATTTTCTTATTGTTCGCTGGCAATGCACATTTGACGGAAGGTGCCATTTTGTCACTCATTTTGTCACTCATTTTGTCACTCATACGTGCTGAAAGGTCGTTTTCTTTATGAAATATCGTTGGGCGCTATATGACCTTTGCAGTCGATGCGCCCCTAAACCACAATAACTAACTAACTTATGAAATATCGTGTCCGGCTGATGTCCGTTTTATTTCTACATAGCTACGATTGAAGTATCAGCTGGGTACGCATTGGATATGCGTTCTACTTGGGCGTCTTGTTGTGAAGTGCTCTCAGGACAAAATGATTCCCGAATAGTTTAATCATGTTGATTCGCCAACGATATGATCCACATACAGCCTCGGTGGTTCCTTCCGAAAACGGTTTGATGATGTGTAATGTTTGATGATGTTTTAACTGTGTTTGCTATTCTGGGTGACAAACGGCTAGAATCGATTATTTTATGTTATTGTCTTGTCATCACGTTCACATCCACAGGGGTCATCACACCCCCTTCGCAAACTTATCATCACTCTCCCAGCTACCCGTAATGGTGTCTCCTACTCCTCCGACAAATGTCATCTCGCTCTTTCCGACACAGGTGTTCTCACTCTACTTTACTGGGATGCAGTCTCTTTGTTCCCATGGTGGAAACCCCACCCTCTCTGGCAGAAGTCTCTCCACTTTCCCCTGATAAGTCCCTTCCTACCCTGCGTGGGCAAAGGCTTCCCACCATCTCTGTCGACCATCTCCCCACTCTCCTGACAGAGGTATACTCACTCTCCCCGACAAAGGTTTCCCACCCTCGCTCTCCCTGTCGAAGTCTTGCCCAGCTATCTCCTACGGAGGCCTGCCCCGTTCTCCTTGACGGAGGCCTCTCCACCTTTCTCTGACAAAGACCTCCCCACTCTCCCCTACGGAGGCCTGCCCCGCTCTCCCTGGCAGAGGCCTCTTCCTCTTTCTCCAACAGAGACCTCTCCCTTCTCCCTGACGGAGGCCACCCCGCTCCACCTGACGGAGACCTCCCCCCGCTCCGCCTGACGGAGACCTCCCCCGCTCCACCTGACGGAGACCTCCCCCGCTCCGCCTGACGGAGACCTCCCCCGCTCCACCTGACGGAGACCTCCCCGCTCCACCTGACGGAGGCCACCCCGCTCCACCTGACGGAGACCTCCCCCGCTCCACCTGACGGAGGCCACCCCGCTCCACCTGACGGAGACCTCCCCCGCTCCACCTGACGGAGACCTCCCCCGCTCCACCTGACGGAGACCTCCCCCGCTCCGCCTGACGGAGACCTCCCCCGCTCCACCTGACGGAGACCTCCCCGCTCCACCTGACGGAGACCTCCCCGCTCCACCTGACGGAGACCTCCCCCGCTCCACCTGACGGAGACCTCCCCGCTCCACCTGACGGAGACCTCCCCCGCTCCGCCTGACGGAGACCTCCCCCGCTCCACCTGACGGAGACCTCCCCCGCTCCACCTGACGGAGACCTCCCCGCTCCGCCTGACGGAGACCTCCCCCGCTCCACCTGACGGAGACCTCCCCCGCTCCACCTGACGGAGACCTCCCCCGCTCCACCTGACGGAGACCTCCCCCGCTCCACCTGACGGAGACCTCCCCCGCTCCACCTGACGGAGACCTCCCCCGCTCCACCTGACGGAGACCTCCCCGCTCCACCTGACGGAGACCTCCCCGCTCCACCTGACGGAGACCTCCCCCGCTCCACCTGACGGAGACCTCCCCGCTCCACCTGACGGAGACCTCCCCGCTCCACCTGACGGAGACCTCCCCCGCTCCACCTGACGGAGACCTCCCCCGCTCCACCTGACGGAGACCTCCCCCGCTCCACCTGACGGAGACCTCCCCCGCTCCACCTGACGGAGACCTCCCCCGCTCCACCTGACGGAGACCTCCCCCGCTCCACCTGACGGAGACCTCCCCGCTCCACCTGACGGAGACCTCCCCGCTCCACCTGACGGAGACCTCCCCGCTCCACCTGACGGAGACCTCCCCCGCTCCACCTGACGGAGACCTCCCCGCTCCACCTGACGGAGACCTCCCCGCTCCACCTGACGGAGACCTCCCCCGCTCCACCTGACGGAGACCTCCCCGCTCCACCTGACGGAGACCTCCCCCGCTCCACCTGACGGAGACCTCCCCGCTCCACCTGACGGAGACCTCCCCGCTCCACCTGACGGAGACCTCCCCGCCCACCTGACGGAGACCTCCCCGCCCACCTACGGAGACCTCCCCTCCACCTGACGGAGCCCTCCCCCGCTCCGCCTACGGAGACCTCCCCGCTCCGCCTGACGGAGACCTCCCCGCTCCACCTGACGGAGACCTCCCCCGCTCCGCCTGACGGAGACCTCCCCCGCCCACCTGACGGAGACCTCCCGCTCCGCCTGACGGAGACCTCCCCCCACCTGACGGAGCCCTCCCCCTCCGCCTGACGGAGACCTCCCCCGCCCACCTGACGGAGACCTCCCCGCCCACCTGACGGAGACCTCCCCGCTTCACCTGACGGAGCCCTCCCGCCCGCCTGACGGAGACCTCCCCCGCTCCACCTGACGGAGACCTCCCCGCTCCGCCTGACGGAGACCTCCCCGCTCCACCTGACGGAGACCTCCCCGCTCCACCTGACGGAGACCTCCCCCGCTCCACCTGACGGAGACCTCCCCGCTCCACCTGACGGAGACCTCCCCCGCTCCACCTGACGGAGACCTCCCCCGCTCCACCTGACGGAGACCTCCCCCGCTCCACCTGACGGAGACCTCCCCCGCTCCACCTGACGGAGACCTCCCCGCTCCACCTGACGGAGACCTCCCCGCTCCACCTGACGGAGCCCTCCCCCCGCTCCGCCTGACGGAGACCTCCCCCGCCCGCCTGACGGAGACCTCCCCGCTCCACCTGACGGAGACCTCCCCCGCTCCGCCTGACGGAGACCTCCCCGCTCCACCTGACGGAGACCTCCCCGCTCCGCCTGACGGAGACCTCCCCCGCTCCACCTGACGGAGCCCTCCCGCTCCGCCTGACGGAGACCTCCCCGCTCCACCTGACGGAGACCTCCCCGCTCCACCTGACGGAGACCTCCCCGCTTCACCTGACGGAGCCCTCCCCGCTCCGCCTGACGGAGACCTCCCCCGCTCCACCTGACGGAGACCTCCCCGCTCCGCCTGACGGAGACCTCCCCCGCTCCACCTGACGGAGACCTCCCCCGCTCCACCTGACGGAGACCTCCCCCGCTCCACCTGACGGAGACCTCCCCCGCTCCACCTGACGGAGACCTCCCCCGCTCCACCTGACGGAGACCTCCCCCGCTCCACCTGACGGAGACCTCCCCCGCTCCACCTGACGGAGACCTCCCCCGCTCCACCTGACGGAGACCTCCCCCGCTCCACCTGACGGAGACCTCCCCCGCTCCACCTGACGGAGACCTCCCCCGCTCCACCTGACGGAGACCTCCCCCGCTCCACCTGACGGAGCCCCCCCCGCTCCACCTGACGGAGACCTCCCCCGCTCCACCTGACGGAGACCTCCCCCGCTCCACCTGACGGAGACCTCCCCGCTCCACCTGACGGAGACCTCCCCCGCTCCACCTGACGGAGACCTCCCCCGCTCCACCTGACGGAGACCTTCCCCCGCTCCGCCTGACGGAGTCCTCCCCGCTCCGCCTGACGGAGGTCTGCTTCGCTCTCGGTAGCAGCTTGGCTCTCGGTAGCAGCAGTCCGCCGTGTGTGCCGCAGGTGGACTACTTCCCGTCGGCCAGCGGCGTGGCGACGCTGTCGTCGCACCTGACCGAGACGTCGCTGCTGCAGCACTGCCACCCGGCCGGCGCGCCGGCGCACCGCAACGCCGCGCTCGCCCAGTTCAAGTACTTCGTCTCGGAGAGCCTGCTGATCGCCCTGCTGGAGCAGCCGCTCGGCAATGATGAGGGTGGGTGTCGAGTGTGCTCGGGTGCAGGCAGCCGCTCGGCAATGATGAGGGTGGGTGCTGAGCATGCTCGGGTGTGGGCAGCCGCTCGGCATGATGAGGGTAGTGCCGGGCGTGCTCGGGTGTGGGCAGCCGCTCGACAATGATGAGGGTGGGTGCTGAGCGTGCTCGGGTGTGGGCAGCCTCCGGCAATGATGAGGGTGGGTGCTGAGCGTGCTCGGGTGTGGGCAGCCGCTCGGCATGATGAGGGTGGGTGCTGAGCGTGCTCGGATGTGGGCAGCTGCTCGGCAATAATGGGGGTGGGTGCTGAGCATGCTCGGGTGTGGGCAGCCGCTCGGCAATGATGAGGGTGGGTGCTGAGCGTGCTCGGGTGTGGGCAGCCGCTCGGCAATGGTGAGGGTGGGTGCTGAGCGTGCTCGGGTGTAGGCAGCCGCTCGACAATGATGAGGTTGGGTGCTGAGCGTGCTCGGGTGTGGGCAGCCGTTCGACAATGATGAGGGTGGGTGCTGAGCGTGCTCGGGTGTGGGCAGCCGCTCGGCAATGATGAGGGTGGGTGCTGAGCGTGCTCGGGTGTGGGCAGCCGCTCGGCAATGATGAGGGTGGGTGCCAGGCGTGCTCGGGTGTGGACAGACGCTCGGCAATGATGAGGGTGGGTGCTGAGCGTGCTCGGGTGTGGGCAGCCTCTCGGCAATGATGAGGGTGGGTGCTGAGCGTGCTCGGGTGTGGGCAGCCGCTCGGCAATGATGAGGGTGGGTGCTGAGCGTGCTCGGGTGTGGGCAGCCGCTCGGCTATGATGAGGGTGGGTGCTGAGCATGCTCGGGTGTGGGCAGCCGCTCGGCTGATGGTGGGCGGCGTGCTCGGTGTGGGCAGCCGCTCGGCAATGATGAGGGTGGGTGCTGAGCGTGCTCGGGTGGGCAGCCGCTCGGCAATGATGAGGGTGGGTGCCAGGCGTGCTCGGGTGTGGGCAGACGCTCGGCTATGATGAGGGTGGGTGCTGAGCATGCTCGGATGTGGGGTAGCCGCTCTCGGCATTGAATAGTGAATGCCATAACCCGGCGGTGTGTACGTCCGTAAGCAGTGATTGCTCAGTCGGTAGGTGTTTGACTCCTTAGCACAAGATCGTTGGTTCGATTCCGACACTGCCGGATTATTTGGGGGTCAATCCGCGTGAAAAGGTTGTACACACTGCATGCAGTCGAGTGCGTTATAGGAAAACCAATGGTTCCTCTAAACTTGACAATGGCTTCTGTAGCCTTGTAGACTATCGCCTTCTTTACTTCAGAGCAATGGCACGGGAACTGTCAAAGTGGGGAGGGAAAAGGCATCTTAAAGTCCATTCTTTTCATGCAACTCTCATAGGATCAATGTTCAACTCATCCAAGATTCGAGAGCCGCTGACCCCCCCCTCGGTTCCCGCATCCTCAGAGTACCCACAGTGACTCGTCCCTGGTCCGCAATGGGCCGTCAGTGCGTCAGTTCGTCAATGCTTTCATTTAGGTTCGTGTTTGATCTGGCGAAGGTCCCTTCAAGGGACCCATCCCTGCCCTCCGTGCACCCGGGTGAAGGTGGCTAGACGTCGCTCTTTAGTCTCGTCCCGACCAGCGTACAAAACAATGTTCTCTATTTTGTAATCCAGAAGGTTATGTTCTAAACATTGTTCACCCCCACCCAAATTGAAGCTTTAGAGTGCGCTCTTCCGAGCTGGAAGCCACTCTACAGACCTCTTACTTTAGCGGGATACTTACTTTAAACATACACTGTCAGACAGTTCCAAAGCCTTCTATGCTCTAATTCCATGGGTTCCATTTCAATAGTAGTAAGCCATGTGTCTGTTGAAGAAAGCTGGTGAGAACTACGTGGACTTCAAATGTTTTGCCCTCTTATATTATTCTTCCTAGCATGCAAACAAAAATCGGTTCTCCAAGTTCAGTAATTCTAACAAAATGGTTTGCGATGTCGAAGGAGTAAAAATATGAAGACAAAAATATGCTCTTCAAATTCAACAGCTAGAAAGATTATGTTATTAAAATCCTCCGGTCCAGGGTGTGAGTCTAACCCTGTCCCAGCCCATCACGTCATATGCCTCTCACCTGGCTTCCGTCAAACCTTCAGTGGCCCGACGTGATCTGGTCTCTGACGTGACCGCTGACATGACCTCAGCCGAATGACCCGATCTGACCTGACGTGACGTGACCCGAACATACCCTAGGCTATCAATAGCCAGACTTGACCTGACCGCCGGCAGATCCTTAGCCGGTGGTGACCTGACCTGTCCCGTCCTCGACGACCCAGCCGACGGTACCTGACCCAGCCGAACTGGTGCTCGATCAGACCCGCAGCCGAATGGTCTGATCTGACGTGACGTGACCCAGCCAGATCCTGAGCCAACAATAACCAGCCTGACCTGACCCGACCCGACCCGGCCCAGACCGATGGTGCTTAGCCAACCCGACCCGTGCCACAGACCCGCACACCGACCCTGACCTGACCTGTCCCGTGCTCGACAGACCCACAGCCGACGGTGACCTGACCTGACCCGACCCGTGCTCGACAGACCCACAGCCGACGGTGACCTGACCTGACCCGACCCGTGCTCGACAGACCCGCAGCCGACGGTGACCTGCCTGATGCGCGGCCCGTCGCTGCGCACCGCCTGGATGCTGCAGCTGCGCCATCTGCCGCGCCACAAGTCGGGCGCGCGCCTCGCCTCGTCGGCCAACCCGGGCCGGCCGCTGCCCATGTCGGAGCCGCCGCCGCGCCACCCGCACACACCGGGCTTCTTCCCCGAGACGGTGGAGCGCATCCACGCCTGCCGCGCGTGAGTGGTGTAGCTCGCCGGTCGGCCATGTGCCGCGTGGGAGTGGTGTAGCTCGCCGGTCGGCCATGTGCCGCGTGGGAGTGGTGTAGCTCGCCGGTCGCCGTGTCGTGCCGTGGAGGTGTAGCTCGCCGGTCGACCGTGTCGTGCCGCGTGAGTGGTGTAGCTCGCCGGTCGACCGTGTCGTGCCGCGTGGGAGTGGTGTAGCTCGCCGGTCGGCCATGTGCCGCGTGGGAGTGGTGTAGCTCGCCGGTCGGCCGTGTCGTGCCGCGTTGAGTGGTGTAGCTCGCCGGTCGGCCATGTGCCGCGTGGGAGTGGTGTAGCTCGCCGGTCGACCGTGTCGTGCCGCGTGTGAGTGGTGTAGCTCGCCGGTCGGCCATGTGCCGCGTGGGAGTGGTGTAGCTCGCCGGTCGGCCATGTGCCGCGTGGGAGTGGTGTAGCTCGCCGGTCGGCCGTGTCGTGCCGCGTGGGAGTGGTGTAGCTCGCCGGTCGGCCGTGTGCCGCGTGGGAGTGGTGTAGCTCGCCGGTCGGCCATGTGCCGCGTGGGAGTGGTGTAGCTCGCCGGTCGACCGTGTCGTGCCGCGTGTAAGTGGTGTAGCTTGCCGGTCGACCGTGTCCTTCCAGACATCGCCCAATGTATGTGTTTGCCTGCTTATTTGTTTGTGGGTTTGTGAAGTTTGTGCTCGTTTCGAAGATACCGCACTGCGTTACCGGCTGTTGTGTACGTTGCATCAGTTCTCATTTACGTTATTTGTGATTGTTATGAGGGTTGGCAGCTTTTACCACCAAACCTGTACAATATACACAATATGTCCTCGAGACCAGCTGCAACTACACTATGACGGATATTCCGTCGAGAACGACCTCAAGCGGGTCAGCTTAGGCTTTCAAGTTCCCGAAAATATAATACACCAGATAACTTGGGGTGGTTATAGTATCATATGCACTATAACTTGGTGGTTACGCTTGTAACACGTTAAGATTAAAGTTATAGTATCCGTGCCATCGTGACTAAGGTGCCAGCGGCAGTGGGTGTGTTACTAAGGTGGCAGTGTGTGTGACTAAGGTGCCAGTACCCATGTGTATGTGACTAAGGTTCTAGTGTCAATGTGTGTGTATGTGTATGTGACTAAGGTGCCAGTGCCAGTGTGTATGTGACTAAGGTGCCAGTGGCAGTGTGTATGTGACTAAGGTGCCAGTGCCAGTGTGTATGTGACTAAGATGGCAGTGCGTGCGCGACTAAGGTGCCAGTGTCAGTGTGTATGTGGCTAAGGTGCCAGTGGCAGTGCGTGCGTGACTAAGGTGTCAGTGCCAGTGTTTATGTGACTAAGGTGCAAGTGTAAACTAAGGTGTGCGACAAAGGTGCCAGTACGAATGTG